>WBNM01025265.1:0-26825 GCA_013399055.1 Ramphastos sulfuratus
CCTCACAAGAGGGGACAACCTCACAAGATGGGACAACCTCAAGTTGTGCCAGGGGAGGTCTAGGCTGGATGTTAGGAAGAAGTTCTTCTCAGCAATAGTGATTGGCATTGGAATGGGCTGCTTGGGGAGTTAGTGGAGTCACCATCCCTGAAGTTGTTTAAGAGGAGGCTGAATGAGGCACTTAGTGCCATGGGTTAGTTAATTAGAAAGGGTAGGTGATAGGTTGGCCTCAATGATCCTAGAGGTCTTTTCCAACCTGGTTAATTCTGTGCTTCTGTGCATCTGTGCAAATACATGATCTAGAGTAAACGCTTGCAAGGATGCTCACAGAAAGCACAAGTTTCACAATATCTCTGAGCAGCTGCTGATAAAACTGCACAGCCAGCTGAAATTCCTGCCATGGCTCTCTTGGGTTTGATAGTATAAACAATCATTAGGTGAATCAGTTGGTGTGACTGAGGCAAAGGTGCTCGTTCTTACACAAGGTGACATAGTAGGTCATAAACTACAGTAAGATGGTGGTCACATTAAATATTGAACTATTCAAAATACAAACTGACTTTATAGTGTATATCTATAGCTGTATCTGTATCTAGATATATATCTCTATATCTATAGATCTCTATCTGTCTCTATCTCTATCTCTATCTCTATCTCTATCTCTATCTCTATCGCTATCTCTATCTCTAGCCATATCTATATCTGTATCTATATCTATTATATCTGTATCTATATATCTATATCTATATATCTATAAATATATCATCTATATCTTAATTTGAAACTCTTATGCAATAAGGTTGTGACCTTATCCTGCAGGATTAACATAGAATCATAGAACAGAATTGACCAGGTTGGCAGAGACCTCCAAGCTCATCCAGTCTAACCTATCACCCAGCCCTAGCCAATAAACCAGACCATGGCACTAAGTGCCCCATCCAAGCTTTTCTTTCCAGAGCCATAGTGAGTGTCAGGAGGATGGAGCCAGGCTCTTCTCAGTGATGTCCAATGATAGGACAAGGGATGCAAGCTGGAGCAGAGGAGGTTCCATGTTAACACAAGGAAAACTCTTTCACTGTGACAGAGCACTGGAACAGGCTGCCCATAGAGGTTGTGGAGTTTCCTTCTCTGGACACATTCATAACCCACCTGGATGCATTCCTGTTTGACCTGCTCTAGGCGGTCTTGCTCTGGCAGGGGAGTTGGACTGGATGAGTTTTCAAGGTCCTTTCCATTCTAACATTCCATTCCCCTAACATTCTGTGATTCTGCTTGTGATTCACTAGAAGAAATACAACCTAAAGAGAAATAGCAAAGAATTCACTAAAATAACAATAATAGTAATAGTAATAATAGGAATAGTAGTAGGAATAGGAATAATCATCATCATCATCATCATTGCATGTTTAATAAGGACAAATATAGTTTTCTTTAAACTCTAATGACTGTTAAAATCAGTCCCAGATCAGGAACTCTCTGAGCTCTGAAGTTCACAGTCTGAGTAAAGTTTGGTTAAAGTCCAACGCTCAGAGAGAGGACTTCAGGTAACAAAATGTAAGAGGAACATTTTACTGTCACTGGATCTAGGGAAAACAAGAGCCCTGAAGGTTGTGTTTCTTAGGGTTTTAAGAGATTTTTTTTTTTCTCAGCAGTCTGTTGCCAGTCAGGTTTGAAAACAACTTTATATATTTCCCCCTGCCTTTTAAAGTACATACTCATACTTCCTGCGTGTTGCGCATGAATAAACCAACCCTCAAACAAAGGTTACCCTCTGCTCTTAAATCTCTCTGGTCCCTTGACATTTCTGAGTGATGGAAATTGGATGCAGAGGCAAAGCAAACTACTCTGGCTAAATGCTTCTGAATAGGATGATGGTCTGCTGCTACATAAATCCTGTGTACTGTCAGGTCCCTGGAGCATTCTTTGTTCTGGCCTTGGAGAGATTTCTTGTCAGTCCACCAGACGCTATGAAGAAAACTGCAGTTGATTCTGTCAGAACATCACACCAAATGAACAGAATGATGATTCTCCCTTCATGTACATTCAAACTTCTTTTTCAGAGCTCTCCTCAGGTCTTGCTTGCTTAGAAGAAGGCTCCAGAACAACAAGAAACCACCTTTTAATTATCCGAATGTTCTTTTCAGGGAATAGCTGGCAGTGTAATTTCCTCGAATGACATACAATTTTTCTCTGCAGAGTATTGCAGACAGGGAAAACGTAGGACAGATGGGCAAGAGGAAAAGGTGATAAAAGGGATAGAAATATTGTGCAATAATTCTTCTAAATCTTTCCTTCCTGATGTACTGTGTTGTAATCATACACAACTCAATGCCACTTAACACTTGGAACTGCTAGCAGTAGAGATTAAACAATAAGCAGTTATTGAGGAAGTAAAGAGTAGAGTGATAAAGCTTGCTGATGGGACTGTTACTCAGGGTAGTAGACAGTGACAGCCAACATGAATAAAGTGTTGCAGAAGGACCCTATGATACTGAGTGATTAGACAATAAACTGGCACAGGAATTCAAAATCATTAATGTGATGTGCGCGGGAGAAAAATAATCAAACCTCACCTATAAAGTGATGAGCTCTGACTTGAGGAGGAGTTTAGGAGCAGAGTTGTAGGGTGTCTAACAGAAGGTCCTGTGGAAACATCAGCTCAGTGTCCATTAGTAGCCAAAAACCCAAAGCAAGCATTAAGAAATGCTAGGGAAAAGACAGAAAACAAAGCAAAAAGTATTACCTTACTGCATACATTTGTTATTTAGCTGCATCCTCAATAATAGGGGAAATCCCAGGCAAATAAAGCCATCTGAGACTGACAAATGTGTATCAAATCCCCAGAGGCACAGAGAAGGTGAGCATGGATCTCTTGCAGCACCAGAACCAGCAGGCAAGCTATATCTACAAGCTGGTAGCTGAAAAGCTCAGCATAAAAAAGGAGAAGGTCCCCATGGCATGCAAACAAGCTGTGGAATTTCTTGCCACAGGATATTAGAGATGCTAGAAGTTTATGGAGTTCAAAAAACAACTACAAAAATACACAGTGTGAGGGCTAATAAGTTCAAGGGCACCATCCTCAGCTAAAGAAGCTGTGTGCTGCAAATTGCTGGATTGTATTTCAGGCAAGTGTCAGTTTGTGCTTGCCTTCTTGCTACCCTGCTAGAGAAAAGATACTGAGCTGGATGGAGCAGTCTGCTCCAGCACAGGTGTTTTTATGTTCTCTTATGACAAGTGGGGGTTGCCAAAGAGGAAAGGATGAAAGCCCAATGCTATTGAAACAACAAAAAAATCTCCACCATCTTCAGGTGGTTGCAAAACAAATGTCATTTAAAGGCTCTTCTTTTCCAGGAAGACCCAATTCAAATTAATACAGATATTTGCAGCTGAAGTGTACACATGGTGGTAAAATACAGATTTACATGCAGATTCCAACTCTCCCAAGCAGAACTGAATTGATTCATCATGGTATAAGAGATGGAAGGGAAGTGAACAAAGTCCAAGGTAGAATGGTAGAATCATAGAATCANCTTTGTGCTTTCATTCAGTGACTTAAACTCGGGACTGCAGTCTGCAACAACTTTGTGTCTATTTTTGGTGGAGTCAGGGCCATGGAGTGAGACATGGTCAGGTCAGGTCATCTGAAATATTTGCTTTTGAAGCTGAGATATTGATTCAATTTGTCTGAGAGGAAAGGCAACTGGGGGGGTGTATTTATCTGTAACTACAGTTTAGCACTTCTGGTTTGTCCAATAGGATGCTCTATTGCTTCATTTCTTGACATTAATTTACTGCACCTCAGTGAATCTGAGCTGAGAGGGATTCTTTTTTCCCCCTGACATTTTAGCAAGTAAAATGTGATTCTGAGAACTCTGAGAAAAATCATGATCTAACCTTTTCCAGCATAATGATAATAATGATACCATTTATGGGGGAAAATTGCCTTAAATTGGTTAGAAAACACCTTAAAAGACACCTTACCAATGCGAGGGGAGAAAACAGAGTGCATTTTTGTAGTTAATTTTGGTTAAATAGGCTAATGAATGTTTTCTGCATGGCAGCCAAGATTGCCATGTGGCTGCAGTCGCTGCTGGGAGCAAATGCTGCCTGTTTTCCCTTTTCAGTTTGTTCTTGGATTCTGTGTCTGGCTTTATATGGGTCCTGTGCATGGCATCGACAAATTCAGAAATGACTTGTCTGGTGCCTAAGGAACAGAGCTCCTAATATGGTGCCATGCAGCTGGCCTCTTCAGAAGGTGGATTTGCATTTATTTCACAGGTTTTTTTTCCATGCTGTTTTCTGTATTTGAGCAGAGTCAGACTGTGACATCCCCAGAATCCATCTCAGTAGTCGTTGGGTTCTGAACAACAAAGATCTGGGTGACATAAAAACCTGGAAGCACTCAGAGCACCCAGCCCAAGCCTTAAGCTTGTTGTTGTGCAGAAGTTAAGCTTGGAGTAGAAGAGGTGTGTGAATCTACCATGACTGCACTCGTATCTGTGTCAAAACCTTGGGTTTCAGCAGGAAGGGAATGACTCTCTCCACTCTTCAACTTCTAGGCATGAATTTGTACTTTGCTTCACTCCTCGTAGGTGCCTGTTAACAGTCCAAAGCCCTTTTGAAAACCTTGAGTTTTGCTTAGACTGAGGTTGTCAGATAAGCAACTGCTTTCCCTTTTTGCCTCCTTGGAGCCCTGCAGGAGCACTTCACTCATGTTTTCATGACTTCTCCCTGTAATTGTCAGTGAGAAGAACTCTTTCTATTTAGTTATTTATTTATCTGAGAAAAAAGGAATCTGGTCTTTATAATCAACTGACAGCAGGAGTTGGGGCTTTCAGAAAATCACCAGAGACAGTGAGATTCATGATGAAAATCTGCCTCGGGAGGGCTGCTTTCATTTTTTACTCACTCCATCTTTTTTGCTTGCTTACAGGTTGCAGCAGCAGAGGCTTTGACTGATGTTACCAGAAAAAGGCTTTGAATCTGACCCATCATCACTACAGGTAATACCGTTGGAGTGGCAGCAGTTTGTCTGTTCTCATTGCAGAACTTTCAGGTCTGAGCTGTCCTGCAATAGAAGCTGCACACGGTGTGAAGCAGGCTTTGGTCTGAAACTACAGGGGTTGTAATTAAACTTAATTGAAACCATGTCTGTGAGACAGGAGGACAAATGCCTTTAGGAGCATCACCACAGCTGCATCTTTTCCATGTAAAGACAGCACCAGCACGGGGAAAATAAAACCCAGTACCAGAGACTGTGGATAAGCAAAAGCTGTGCAATGCCCTGGTTTGTGCTGCAGGAAGAATTTATGGTACAACTATAATGCTGTTGGCATTCCTTTGTAAGTATAAAAAGATCTAAGTATGAATGGTAGTTTTAAATGTATTTCCTTGCTCTTGGTTGGGTTTGTCTGTTATTTCTCTATATTTTTATTGCTTGTGTCTAGCCACAGGGAGAAGCTGATGAAGTGGTCTAAATTTTCCTTATCTCTTATCTCCCCTGCTCGACCTTCCTGGGTATTTCCAACTGTGTTTCTCTGATGAAATCCAGACTGTCCTCTGGAACTGCAGTGTTTGTGAAGAACTACAAGAGAAGCACAGGTGGGCTTTTGATAGCAACATGCCTGAGTTCCTGCCAGCTCATTTGATGGGCTGCTGGGGCTTCAAAGCAACTGCTTTTCAAAATCTGCCACTTGGAGAAACTTTGTCACACCAATGCCCCAGGCTTGGATTTCCTGCAAGTCTGCAGGAGTCCCTGCCTTGCATGTGTGAACCACAGGAGCCTTGGATCAGTTTTGCAGGTGGGACTTGAAGTCTTTAGGCTTATCTTTCTTTTAGGCTGAGATTCTTCAGTCTACAGAAGTTCTTAACACGGAACAGGGGTCCCAGGAGCACCACCTCCTCATCAGTGATGCTTTCCCATGCTAGACTGGCAGTCAACAAAGCTCAGAGCCATTGTGTTGCCCCTAAGACCTTTCAGAGAATCATAGAATAGAATCATAGAATCAGGCAGGTTGGAAGAGACCTCCAAGCTCACCCAGCCCAACCTAGCACCCAGCCCTAGCCAATCAACCAGACCATGGCACTAAGTGCCCCATCCAGGCTTTGCTTCAACACCTCCAGGGATGGGCACTCCACCACCTCCCTGAGCAGCCCATTCCAATGCCAATCACTCTCTCTGGCAACAACTTCCTCCTAACATCCAGCCTAGACCTCTTCCAGCACAACTTGAGACTATGTCCCCTTGTTCTATTGCTGGTTCCCTGGGAGAAGAGCCCAACCCCACCTGGCTACAGCCTTCTTTCAGGTAGTTGTAGACAGCAATGAGGTCACCCCTGAGCCTTTAGAAGCTCCTTGCCCACCCAGCCTGGCTATCTCCCACATCAGCTCACCTTCTGGCACATTGGCACAGCCTGTTCCTGCACCTTCAAGAGCTCTTTCTTGCAGCAGGTCCAGCCTGCCTGCATCCCTTTGTTTTTAGGGAGTGTTTCCCAAGGAGCTTTCCAAGTTAGTTCCTTAAATAAGCCAAACTCTGCCCTTTGGAAGTCCATTGTTAAAAGCTCTCTAATTTCATGGTCACTGGGCCCCAGGCAGCCTCTGACCACCATATCTCTCCCCTGCCCTTCTCTGTTTGTGAGCAGCAGGGCAAGCAGGGCTGCACCCGTGATAGGCTCACCTAACAGCTGGGATATGAAACTGTCCTCCATACACTCTAGGAACCTTCTTTGCCTCTGCTCTGCAGTGTTAAAGTCCCAGCAGATGTCTGGCAGGCTAAAGTGGCCCACAAGAACAAGGGCAGGTGATCTTGAGGCAGCCTCCAGCTGCTTAAAGAATAATCAATCAACTTCTTGCTGGCTGGGTGCTCTGTAACAGACTCCAAGCAGGATGGCAGCCTTCCCATAACGCTGCAATGAGAGGGAAACTGGGAGCAACACTGTGGGTACAGAACTACTGTGAACAGCTAGGGCAAGGCAAATCTCACTGCTTTAGTCTCCTGCCTCTGCAGCAAGGAGTCAGGAAGCCCTGAGGACTTCAGCTCTGTAATTCAGCTCCTGACTGACAGTCTGTCTAGCAGCCTCAGGTCCTCCTCTGAGCTGTCAATCTCATGGCTTCATATCCATTGCTGTGGGAGAAGAGGGAAGAATTTTCTGAAGGTAGCTGTAAATGCCAGCATCCCTAAATCCCTGCAGTCCAAAGAGCTGTGCCAGGTGCCTCACAGCTTGTGCTGCTTCTGCATGGTGTCATGGGTATCCGTGATGCTTTGGGAGTTACCTGCTCCCCCCCACTATGAAAATCCCCCAGACTAGACTCAGCCAGCTGGAAGTTAAGGACTGAAGCTCTATTCACAGCTTGGCACAATGTACAAGCAGAGATAGACACAATAGACAGGAATAGTTACAGAAATATACAAGTTAAAGGTAATACAGAAACACAATTCCCTTCCCAGAAATCAGAGTCCCCAGGAGGGGCTCCCAACCACCCTTCCACCTTCTTTCCTCCCCTCTACCTTACCCCAGGGTCTGCCTTATGTGCAAGGTGAGTTTGGAGGATGGGCAAGGGGGGTTAGAAGCAGAGTGGTTAGTGAGGTTACTCAGAAGAGAGGAGAAGACAAGAACAGCTAGAGACACAGAGACTCTGTGTTATCTATGTTTGTGTCCTTGTTCTTATCCATCTCAGCAAGCCTATGAGTGAAGCAGCCATCACCAGTATTTGCTTTTCACAGCCTATCATCTATTTTTTTCATTAAAATATTCCAATTAGCCTCAAACCAGCACAGTGTCTCAGCTGATGCTGGACACATGGGTAACGCTGCAAAATTTCACCCCAATATTTCTGTTCTTTCAAACAGAATCTTACCACAGTTCATTTTCAAGTGAAAGTTCTTCTTTCCACATACCATTTAATTCTGACATTAAAGGCTATTCTTCTCAGAATTCCAAAATTCTGTGTAAAAGGGGAATGCTTCCTTCAGACCAGGTCAGCATTGGCTTTTGAACAGAAGAGACCTTCTGACTGCTTCAAAAGTGCTGATAGAATCTCCTCCTTGGCTTCTCCCTGACTGCTGACAGAATTTCCTTCTTTGCTTCTGCCAGAGCATCCCTCAGAATACTGATGCTCACGTGTCTCATCTTCACTTAATCTAGTTCCTTGTCTAAGTCACTTCACAAATTATTGTACTATTGTCATTACCATTCAGAAATATTATATCTAATTATGCTAACCCTGTAGCATTGGTTTCACTGATGAGATCAGTTCTATCTGATCCATTTAAATTCCTGTCCCTCAAATACCACGTCAGGCTGTCCCTTTGGGATGAAAGCTCTCAACAGTCCAAGCTTCTCTTATCTCTGCTTTCACCAATTTCTCCCACCCTGTTGTTGCTCACTCCTATTGTTTCACAACTTTTCTTGTAATTGTGCTATAATGTACATTTATAAATTCCCATAAGACCTCTAATGATGTAAATTTTTGCTTTACTTAAATGGAAATAGTATTTACTGGTTTGTTTGTTTGTTTTTTTCTTTCTTTCTTCTTCTTTGGTATAATGCTTATGTTAGCTCTAAAAGTAATTAGACCCCAAGGTTTACAGGACAGGTGAGCACACTTTCTGGGTTGGCACAGTGGGCCCAATATTGAGCAAGACCAGGAGGCATTGCTGAAACATAAATAAATAATGACATCTCTAACCCCCTTTTCATCACATTAATGGCTATCTGAGGCGTATTCTTGTGATTGCAGTAAGTAGTTGTAGAAAGCATCATGATAACATCAATGGAAGCATGGTATGGTAATGTAAAATTAATGAGCTAGATGGCAATCTTTTTAGGCAAATTGTGTCCTGTAATCCAGCACATCCTCACAATTAGTCTGTTCTCAGGAGCTGAGGAATCAGTGTGCTGGGGGTGAAGTGCACAGTCAAACTGTGTGTGTGCTGCTCAGGAAGTGGGTGTAGCTGCTGTGCACAGGCAAACTGTGAGTGTGCTGCTCAGGAAGTGGGTGTAGCTGCTGTGCACAGTCAAACTGTGAGTGTGCTGCTCAGGAAGATGGGTGTAGCTGCTGTGCACAGTCAAACTGTGAGTGTACTGCTCAGGAAGATGGGGGCAGCTGCTAGTTGAAGTGCAACAGCATCACATGGAACAGAATCTTAGAGTGAAGAGCATTGTGCAGTTGCACTGTCTCACAGGCATTTGCTAGGAAAGGAAAGGAGACTGCAGTGACTTTTGCCATGAAAACCACCATCAGGGAGCTGGGCTGATGTCTTCTGAAAACCTGCATGCAGCCAAAGTCCCAATCAAATCACTAATGGAGGCATGACTGGCAGAGAGTGTAAAGAGCTGCTTCATACTCTCCATGGCAATTAACTTTCAAATCACTAAGATTAAGATTCAGACTTTTTTTTCATCTAGAGCAATTAATATTTCTGAAGCATGGTATCAAGTAGAAAAGGGATGTGACATGCAGTCATGGCAACTGACCTCCCACTAGACTCTTACCTGTGCAAAAGTGCTGGAGAGGAAGGTTCCTTGGTGGATGGAAACCCAGGAGTTATACAACACTGACAAGGAGTGAAGTGATGCTGCCTTATGTGACACTTGCTGAACACAGAGCAGAGTTGCAGTTTTATCTCTGTTGTCATTTTTGCTCGTGTAGGCTGTGCTCTGAACAGTGTGGCCACACACATGAATCAGCAGCACAGAGGAGCTATAAACTCATTGCAGTAGTAGTGATACAAAGGGTATATTTGATCCCACAGCTTGCTCAGCAAAACTTCCAGTTTCTTTAATGAGCTCCATGAGAATTTGATTACAGATTGTCAGATCGGGTTCATTACTTCTGGTGAAGGGACAGGGAAGAAACTAATTAATGGAACAATTTCTGGAAGGTAGGACTTGGTTAAATTTGGTTTGTATCACGACAGACATTCGTTTCATCTCAAACTACAGCTCAGTTGGCACTGATCTAGATTGCAGCACCACAGCCAGTGAAAGCAACACTTTGTGTCTGGCATGAGAAGGCTGATGCTAGAGCCAGCCATGGGGCAAGCAAGAACTAGCACAAAAAAAGGCTTTTAAATTTTGAGAAAATGTTGACCAGATGTTGATTTCCTGAGAGTTTTGACTTAAAGTAATAGCTCCAGTTTGGGAATAAGGTGGATTGTCTTGTCTTTTAGCTTATAAACTTCAAATATATCCTGACTGATTTGAATGCTTGGAGAAAGACACTTTAGGTTACAGAGATGAGAGACTGATGCTGACTGCAAAGGAAGCTGAAGCTCATCTTCTGTTTCAAACCACTGCATGCTAAGATCTCATTTTAACTCTCACAGAAGCAGCATCTCCACAAGGTCAGAACAGTAATTATGGTAGAATGTTGAAGACATAGCAACCCATATATTTCATTCCATGTTCCCAAACTCCTTTAAATTAAAAATACATTCTTTGTTTGTAAATTGAGCCCAAAATACTACATTTTTTTTAATGTTCTTTTACATATATTGTTTTGTTTTGTTTTTTCTCTTCCATCAAATGATAAACTCAACATTGTGCTTGTACACTGATGAAACACAGCTTACTGCAGAGATATTACTTGGAGAATGTCCAGTGCTGGCTGCTCAGGAGTCTGCTTTCATTCATTTCAAACAGCAGCTATCCTTTTACACCAGGAGCAGTTGTAGTCCACAGTGTTAATGGTGTCTACATTAGTGAAGTTCACTTTATGAAAAAGCTACTGGACTGTGATTTATTGTGTTTATTAATGGCTTTATGGAGTCTGTCTTCATTCAGGTCTTTGGCAGTGAATAACCAAAGAGGCTATTGGTTATAAACAGAAAGGTTTCATGGAATCATAGAATGGTGAGGTTGGAAGGGACCTCAGAGATCATCTAGTTCCAACCCCCTGCCATAGGCAGGGACACCTCCCACTCGCACAGGTCACTCAAGGCCTCCTCCAACCTGGCCTTCAACACCTCCAGGGAGGGAGCAGCCACAACCTCCCTGGGCAACCTGTGCCAGTGTCTCCCCACCCTCACTGCAAACAACTTCCTCCTAACATCCAGTTTCAATCTCCCCTCTTCCAATTTAAACCCATTGCCCCTTGTCCTGTCATTGCAAGCCCTTGTCAATAGTCCCTCCCCAGCCTTCCTGTAGCTCCCTTCAGATACTGGAAGGCTACTCTAAGGTCTCCTGGAAGCCTTCTCTTCTCCAGGCTGCAGAGCCCCAACTCTCTCAGCCTGTCCTCACAGCAGAGCTGCTGCAGCCCTCTGAGCATCTTTGTGGCCTCCTCTGGATCCTTTCTGACAGCTTCAATCAGAAAAATCTTCCTTTGTTCAAGTGGAAGTCATGTTTCTGGAAAATCTCCTGCCTGGGTGTTGTCTGAAAGTCAGTTTATCAGTTGGCACACCACTGTGCCCAGACCTGCCTCGACTGAAGTAAGTGGGAATTTTGCTGCTGGCTTCAACAGGAGCAGGTGCACTCCCCTAATGAGGTGTGTAATAGAAATGGTGTACACATAAACACCTGGACACAGACAGCATGAGAAATGCTGGAGAAGAAGAAGGATTTCTCAGAATCCCAGCACAAGTGAACAATGTGTTGCAGTGGCATTTAGGCAGTGACAAGAAAAGTTAAGAGATCCAGTTGCAGAATAGAACTAGAGAAGAAGGCACTGTCACACTGCCACAATTCACCTTGAGCTTGGAAAAAGTTTATAAAAACCTTGAAGAGGGAGGGAAAGGACATCATGATAGATGAGAGCACCTAAGCCACATTAGATCAGCTGGTAGCACAGCCATCTTTGCCAAAATCCCTGGAGACCTTGAAGCACTGATGAGAGAATTAATCATGAGGAGTGTGACTTGAGTGGTTAGGATAGGAAGAACTGAGTTGCCCTTAAGTGAAAACTGACCCTTAGCTGCCACCCTGTACTAAAATCAAATATGACCCAAGCCTTTGCTGAAGTACGAAAAGAAGGCAAAGATCTTTTTTTCAGCTCATTATTCCTCTTTTCATTCACCACATCCAATATAGTGTGCTGTGGATAATCTCAGACTGGTATCAACTAAACCAGCACCTGAACAGCAAGACCTTTAGCAGCCAGTATTGCATCCACAGTAATTAGCCCTGCTTCTCAGTGGGCAGAAAGGGCATGTTAATGAGCCTGAGCGCAGTGCTCTGCTAATCCTGTGGCTATGGTTCTGTGAACCAAGCGAGGCACTTGCTTTGTGCTGGAATGCTCCACAGAGAAACATCAGATCCCATGGTGTCAGCTACTGGATCCCACAGTGTTAGCTGGAGTGTCTGTAGCATAAGGTCCAGCACACAGCGAGGCTGATGAGTGCAGAGCCTGGGCAACGCACGCGCACAGATGCTGCAGGAGAGGTTGTGCTTGAAGGAGCTCAAGGGACAAAACAGGAAGCCAGTGACATCCTTCATGCTGCAATCTTGCTGCAAATTATGTGTATCAGCCTCAGGGGAAATACCTCTTGTAGAAGACAGGGGAAAGGAAATGCAGAGGCTGCTGAGTACTCACCATTTCTTCTGTTGGTGGGCACAAGGTTTATTTCCCGGCTGTGATGAAAGGACCAGTCTTGTTCCACCAGAAGGAGCTAATGACTTCTGTGATGAGTGCTGGGGCTACTCATGTCATGAGCTGCTGGGTGCCTGAGGTAGGAGTGGGTGTTTTGCTGCCAGGGCCAGGCTGTGCCTCATGCAGAAAAACGGAGGCGTCCTGTGGTCTGGGCTTGGAAGGGTTTTTTCATGTGTTTGACTGTAGGCTTTATTTTTCTTACCAAGTGTGGCTCTCGAGTCTGGAAGGAATCCTAGAGGGGTGTCTTTGTTGGACATGACCACTATTTTCCTATCCACTCTGAGTGTTTTGGCCACAAACCGAGGTATACATTAGGAGGAAAGGAGCATCGCTCATTATTTGTCTTCTTGATCAGCAGAGTTGCATGGGTGAAGGTAGATGTGGATCTCTTGGGATGCTGCAGCTATTGTGGCTGGAAATTTTTCCAGTCAGATATTCGAGTGAGATCCCAGGGATGAATGTAATTTGTCTCTAGTTTTATTTTTAGTGATTTCACTTTTCTGGCTAAGCATTTCATTCCCTTTTATTGTCAAGATTTATTACCAGCACTGTTGTGAAGTACAGCCAGTTCCAATCCTCCAGCTTCTTCTTCCTAAACTTAATTTTTGTCAATGGAATAGTTTCCTGTAAGACATCTGATTGTTGGCTCATTGGAAGATTACATCCATGAGCCTTTTAAAAACTGACTAAGGCCAGCACCAATTAAGTGGCTGGTGCCAAGTCCCTCAGTTGCTGATGGAATAAATGAGAGTCTCAGATTCCATCTCAGAGCTGACTGCATTTTAGACAGTAAAAACTTAAGAACATTAATTTCCTATTTCTCAGCTACAGAATTGGTATTTGCATTCCTGTAGCCCCATCCTTTCACATCTTTAATATGTTTCTTGACACAACTTTCCTGTTGGGTAGGAAATATTGCTATTACTTTTCAAGTGGTAAACCACAACCTCATGTTTCTATCAGAAAGCACATCACAGAATTAACAGGTTGGAAGAGGCCTCCAAGATCATCCAGTCCAACATCACATGCAGAACAAGAGGGAACCTTTCCTAGAGGGAACAGTAGGTTATACAAGATTGCATTTGAAGATGAACCTTTTGTTGGGTCTGCCAAGAGGTAGACTAGACTGAAAAAAAGGGAAACCCATGCTGTATTTTCTTTACCAGCAGATTTTGTTCATAACAAATCCTTAGAGGAAATCATACTTCTAATTCTCTAGCCCAGATGGCTTGGCCAGGCCATCGTACCTGGGATGGAGAATGAGGCAGGTCTGATGTGACAGTCCCTAGGGGTGAGCTTTTTCCCCATAGCCCTACTGAATCAGGACTTCCCTTCTTGAAATGTCTGTACCACATTTACCACAATTACCACAAAAGCTTTTCTTGAAAGCAGTGACTCTGCAGGAGTTATATTTGAGTCAAAAATGCTGATAGGAACATTTTTGTCTTTTCCTTCACAAAGACAGCATTTACAGGACTCCTGTATTTGGGGTTCTATCAGCTGACATGTGCTTCTCCTGTGCATACCATTTGGAAGTGGGAAACACCACAGTGTGATTCAGTGGAGGCTATGACAAACATCTTAACTCCAGACAAACAGATTTTCTTTTTAATGAACACAAAAAAAAACCCCACATTCCTTAAATGAGGGAGCTGAGGGTGTGCAACCTGCAGAAGAGGAGGCTCAGGGCAGACCTCATTGCTCTCTGCAGCTACCTGAAGGGAGGCTGTAGCCAGGTGGGATTGGGCTCTGCTGCCAGGCACCCAGCAACAGAACGAGGGGACATAGTCTCAAGTTGTGCCAGAGGAGGTCTAGGCTGGATGTTAGGAGGAAGTTGTTGCCAGAGAGAGTGATTGGCATTGGAATGGGCTGCCCAGGGAGGTGGTGGAGTCACTGTCCCTGGATGTGTTCAAGCAAAGCCTGGATGGGGCACTTAGTGCCATGGTCTGGTTGATTGGCTAGGGCTGGGTGCTAGGTTGGGCTGGGTGAGCTTGGAGGTCTCTTCCAACCTGGTTGATTTTATTCTGATTCTATGATTCTAAATTATACCTTAAGGGGAGGTAAGGCTCCTCACCTACACCTAAAATTTATTGCTAATATAGTATTTAGCCTGTACTTGAAATTATTCTCTACTCTGAAGGAAAGGAACAAAGAACCAGAAAATTGGGGGAAACAAAGGTTTTACTGCAGTTGTGAGACATGTCAAAATGCACTCAGATTATTTGTTTATGTACAAAATATAATCTCTTTGAAGAAAGCTAATTACAAGTGTTCATTTCCCTCTAGATTTATTGCCCCCTCTCCAAAATACAAGCAAAAAGGCAAAGAAGTGAAGTTTGACTTTTATGTTCCTGAGCTTTCTTTAAAAGTCATGACAGAGCTGCCAGGATGATGAGTTATTGGTTGTCAATAAAGCAGCTATCGATCATAATCTTCCAAATTCCATCCTTCATATGTGTGGAAAACCAAAATATGCTGTGAACTGCAGAGGAGAATTAATTACTTTGTCCCCGAGGGAAGAGCAGATAATTACCAAATAACATTTCTATCAAAGCTGTAGCTAAGTCTCGAGTGTTAACGTGAGGCAAGTTCCACACTCCTGCAAAATGAATAAACTTGTCTGCACTTTCACACAAATTAAGCCTTGTAACATTTCAGGAAAAATTCTATTAGGAATGTCCTCATTTTTCATAATTAATTTGCATTACTTGAAGGGCTAAAGAAAAAAAAAACCAACACAGATGTTGGAAAGAGTAAGCACAGATTCAGAAACCTCTAAGCACATATTCAGAAACCTCCTGCTCTCCTGTGGGCATCTGAACTGATTTGGTGGTGCTCAGTTTTAAGGATTCTTCTTTCACTTGTTGGTCAAGATTTCAGGCACTGGAATGAGCTGCCCAGGGGGGTGGTGGAGTCACCCACCCTGGATGTGTCTAAGGGTGGTTTGGATGTGGTGCTTAGGGAGATGGTTTAAGGTGAATCTTGTTGAGTAGAGTTTTAGGTTGGACTTGGGCTTTTCCAACCTGCATGTTTCTGTGGTTCTGTGATTCTGTAACATACTTTGAGAGACTTTTGTGTTGCTGAGGTCTGTACTAGGATGGCTGAAACAGACATTTTGGAAAGCAATGTTGTAGTGAAAGGGTAATTCATTCTTTGCACTGATTCCTTCCTCTCTATTGGCATGAATTACAGATTTGAGTGCAGGAGATGCTAAAGCTCACAGTGTTTTATATACTAACCTATGCTCAGCAAGCAGGGAAGATTTTGCAGCTAACATTTTGCAGGACATCCCAACTATTTTAGTGAGATTTATGCTATTTTCTAGAATTCAGTGGAGATGACTTCTGCCAGTGAACAAATACTGCACTGGGAATCACTTGTGCAAAGCCAATTCTCCATTTTAGAACTCTGGAGTTTCTATTGAAGGATTTGAATTATTTATTGGAAATAAACTACTCAGCAAATGTAGCTTTTCTTTTTTTTTCTTTTTTTTTTTTTTTGCCTTCTTTGCAAGTTAAGATCTGATTCTGAATTCCTGGAATGCATTTGCTATTCAGAAGTCTTTTCCAATTAAATGATATCCTGTGCTGTGCAAGCTGTCTGCTGGCTGTGGTGCAGGACCAGTCACCTCCACAGCACATGGCATAATTGCTGCCTAACTGTAACTCGCTATGCAGGGATGTAAATACACTTCTAAAACCACCCACCTCAGTGTGTCTAAATTATGGGAAGTCAGAGTCAGACTCCTTGTCAAGGAAAGGAAACTTCACTCACAACTTCCTGCTATGACCTTTCCTTTAAGTGCTTTAATGGACAGTGAAATTGCAAACAATGCAAACGTGTGAAGCGGTATTTGCTTGGCATTTGAATGACCACCTCAGGGCTAGGCTGTAAAGAGACTTTTTTCCCTTTTCTGTTTCTTTTTTTTTTTTTCTTTTCATTCTTGACTAATGCATCTTCCTCAGCTACACCTTCACTACCTTAGCTGGTGAGGCTTTGTGACAAACAAGTTGAAAGTGTACGTGGAGGGGAAGATGAGGAGAACTGAGCTGGCCTCTTTGCTCCCTGCTGCAGATGTAATTTTCCTGCCCTTTCCACTCTTCTCCCTGCTTTTGGCTCCTGAGCCTCACCTGTGCCATATGCATCCTTCCCTTTTTCCTTAGTTTGCACTACCTCTGGTCCTCACTGAGCTCTTCACTGAGATTATTTAAGTCACATAGTCCCCACAAAACTATTGATTTTCTATGTCCAACTCAATTTCCTGCTTACATACTGAGTTGCATCAGTGCTTATAAGAGTCTGTTGAGTGCCAGTGCTGGTACGAGAGTGAGGAAACTATCATCTTTCCTTTTAGGCCACAGTGAGCCTAACAGACAAGTTTGAATAGTGAACTTAAAGGTGTGTGCAGTAACAGGGAAGGTCACTGAAGAATGATTGTCCATGTAAGTGGCACCTTCTGAGAAGGAGAGTATACTAGAAATAATATTCAGAGGGAAAAGTGACTGTATTCTAAAGCAGACTGCAAGGAAGAAAGGCTTCATTCCCATTTTTCAGAGTCTTTCTAAACCAGAGGACTCTGAGCACTCTGCAAGGGCTTTTCAATCTCTGGGCAGTGGAAATGGTATCCTTTAAAAAAATTGTGTCCTTTACAGGTCCTGGGAGTGTTAGATATGAGGAGAGCAAGCACACCTGGAGTGTGATGCTACCAGGTTAATAGCTAAAGGAAAAAGCAGAGGAACATCCAAGGTACAATTAAAGGTGTAGGAGTTTCAGAATCCTGGGATGTATAGACATTATGGAAGTGGCAGGCTCCTAATTAGGGACTACAGTTTCTTGAGGTCTGTTGCCTGTTCTTTGAAAGGAAGTAAAGTGCAAGAACACTGAACACTCTGGTCACTAACATGCTCTGAAACACTAAACACTGATGCCGTTCCAAGGAGAAGTGAATTTTATTTGTTACATGTTGCCTAGAGCAAGGAAGTGCAGGAAAGCCTTTGGACTTCCACAAACCTCTTTACTGGAGCTGGAATCAGTGTCTCAGGACTTGGGAGATTTCCCACACAAAGTTATGAAACTCTCAGGGTTAAAACACAGACCAAGGAAAACAGAACATGGGAGAATGTGTAGATTAGAACATTTCCAGACTATCTTCTGCGCTTCTGTGGGAACAAACTCTTCTTTTGCTCCAAGACAATTGTAAGCTTTGAGGATGTGGCTAGCCCAGTGCCAAAACCAAGCAAATACATTCTGCTATTTAAAAGACAGTAGCAGCAGCAGCAGCTGTCTTGGAGACCAGACAGTGTGAGCTCATATCTGTTCTCAAAAGACTGCAGAAGAGGTCCATGGGAGCAGTAACTCTGTCTCTATGGTGTAAGCAGAGACTTAGACCTGAATGTGCTTTCCTCTATGTGTCCTGGAAGGATGAATTCTCATGCTGAGAGGAGAAAAAGGCTCTAGGAGCTGAAGCCTGGCCCAGAATTTTGAGAACTTAGAGAAGATGGAGAAAAACAACAACTCTTTGGTCCTCTGGACTTGATTCCTATCCTGGAATAAATTATTTCTCAGCTTTGGTGCAGAGGGCTCCAGAGGAATGTGAAAGGTCTAGCAGTGATATCCATCGCCTGGATTGGAAGCAGGGATGTGCTGTTAAAATAGGAATAGTAGGTTCTGGGATGGGCTAAGAGAAGGAAGGGGTCTAGCAAAGGTTGTTTTCTCCCTTTCATTCTTGTCTTCTGGGTGCAAGCCTGAACAGTAAGAAAAACCCACTGCCTGCCCAACTGAACATGAGGAGTTCCTGGAGAAGAAAGGGCAGAGGCTGCAGGAGTTTGCTGCAGGCAGTTTACAGAGTCAGTTCAGGAGTCTAGCTGCTTCCAGCAGAGCTCTGCAGTGAGGTTGTGCTGTGCAGCCACTCTAATGTGACAGCATATGAGAAAAGAGCTGTGATAGAGTATTCTTTGCCTCTGGGCACCTTGGCAGCTCTTTCTCCTAGGGGCTAATACTAGTTTAGCCATGGTAAAGTAACATAACCTAAGCTAAGGGTATCGAGTTCTGTAACAACAGAGAAGTTTTAGACATCCACATCTCAGAGGAATTAGAGAAGGAAAGCATGGAATCAAACAAGCTGTGCTGGTTTGAGGCTAACTGGAATATTTTAATGAAAATAATTAGATTNTACCTCCAGAATGTGCAGCAATGCTCAGATGTTGTAGAGTGCAGAGCTAAGGCCACCTTGGTCCAAGCTCAACCAAGAGTATATGGGACAGTCACTTTTGGCTGGGAGTTTTGGCAGTGAAGTGCTTGTTTACTCAGTAGTACAGCTACAGCTAGGAAGATTGAAAGCATCTTTAGGCAAACCCCCTGCTTAGGAATTTTATGCATCCCAGATGGAACAGTGGATATTGAGCAAGCAGATCCCACTGGCCTCCCCCTGTTCTCTCACAGGATATTTGTGTACAGCAGATTACAGTCAGATATCATGTGAGAGATCTTTGCAGCCAGGAAAGGAAGGGAAGGGAATAAGGAAGGAAATAATTCCCTGTCGAAGGCGAACACTGAGAAAGGAAGGGAATAAGGAAGGAAATAATTCCCTGTCAAAGGAGAAGACTGGGAATCAGGCAAGCTGGCAAAAATTCTTCTCTGCTGTATCTAAAGAGTGCAAAGGAAAGCATTAAGGAGGGGGTGTTGAAGAGCACACAATTTTGTGAGGCCCACTAGGCTGGAAAGGCAAAGCCACTGAGCTTCAAAAGCAGGGAAGAAGGTTGTGAACCTGGGCTTTAGCTAAATATGAAGCTGATTTCCTTCCTCATGTTAGAGCCCCAATCACTATTGCTACTCCACTGACAGGATCATTGGTCTGGCTGATCCACAAAGACTGTGCTGGTATGCTGGGGACACACTAGGGCTGTTACAGCAATGTGTTTTAGGAGTAAGCCAACTGAATTTTCTAAAACCAGTTCTTGTAATACCACAGGAGTGGCAGAGAGGATCAGGACTCCTGCAGATGACTGTCAGAGACCCCTCAGCTCTATTGCTGGTGAAGGATGCAGCTTCCCTTGGGACAAAGAGTTGTCCACAGAATTAGATGTCCAGGTTTGTAGAGCCTCTCTGCATGGTTTTCAATTATGTCTTCAGGAGTGGCATCTTCCCTTCAGTTTCTGTTACAACATAATGGCAACTTCTTGCTTTGCTTATACTGACAACGAATGAGATTCCAATGGACTCAGACAGAACAAGATTTTACCTGCAGGTTTGACCAGAAAATGTTGTACAGCTCAGTAGAGAATAAAGGCAATTATTCATACTCTGCTTCGTTTGCAATTTGGAAACCCTCTGTCTTATTACTAACTAAAAAATTCATTGAACAAAATAATAACCATAATGATGATGATGATAATGATGATGCAGTTTGCAAATGGGGAATATGTCCCCGCTCTGTAAAGTTTTGGTCATAGAGTGGAGAACACAAGCAAATGCCATCAGCCTCAGGTGATCATTCCTACTGCGTAAGGAATATTGTAATAAATTCATTGAGTGCATTACATCTAAAGAATAGTTTCACAGTATCACAGTATTACAGTGTCACAGTATCACCAAGGTTGGAAGAGACCTCAAAGATCATCAAGTCCAACCCATTACCACAGACCTCAAGACCAGACCATGGCACCAAGTGCCACATCCAAATACGCCTTGAACACCTCCAGGGACGGTGACTCCACCACCTCCCTGGGCAGCCCATTCCAGTGGGGAATGACTCTCTCAGTGAAGAACTTTCTCCTCACCTTGAGCCTAAACTTCCCCTGGCACAGCTTGAGACTGTGTCCTTTTGTTCTGGTGCTGGTTGCCTGAGAGAAGAAAGCAACCTCCTGCTGGCCACAACCACCCTTCAGGTAGTTGTAGACAGCAATAAGGTCTCCTCTGAGCCTCCTCNGCTATAATGAAGAGTGTGGTGCAAACTCAGCCACTGATCATGTATTTGGGGGTTTCTGTTACAACATCCTAGGCAAAATTTTACCAATCAGGTTTTATTTCTCAAGGTTTTATTTCATGTCGCAGAATCTTCAGTATTTATTTATATGGGGGAAGACAGAAATGGAAATTGTTGATTTTTTTTTTCCCAACTGTGCATTACTCTGCTTCATTTGCTTTGACAGAGCAGCATTGTGAAGACTGATACACTTGAAATATTAAACATTTTGCTAGATGCCTGATCTTGCAGCCCCTCTCCGTGCTGAACTAATTCACTTTGATGTCCATGTGATTTCCTTGCACACAAAATAATTACATGACCAGGGCCTAAATTTGTAAGAGTTTATTATACCAATAACAGAATTATAGAATCATAGAATGATAAGGTTGGAAGGGACCTCAAGGATCATCCAGTTCCAACCCCCTGCCATAGGCAGGGACACCTCCCACTAGCACAGGTCACTCAAGGCCTCCTCCAACCTGGCCTTGAACACCTCCAGGAAGGGAGCAGCCACAACCTCCCTGGGCAACCTGTGCCAGTGTCTCACCACCCTCACTGCAAACAACTTCCTCCTAACATCCAGTCTAAATCTCCCCTCTGCCAGTTCAAACCCATTGCCCCTTGTCCTGTCATTACAAGACCTTGCCAATAGTCCCTTCCCAGCCTTCCTGTAGGCCCCTTCAGACACTGGAAGGGTACTCTAAGGTCTCCTGGAAGCCTTCTCTTCTCCAGGCTGCAGAGCCCCAACTCTCTCAGCCTGTCCTCATAGCAGAGCTTCTGCAGCCCTCTGAGCATCTTGGTGGCCTCCTCTGGATCTGCTCCAACAGTTCCATGTCCTTCCTGTGCTGGGGGCTCCAGAACTGCACACAGGACTGGAAAACCACACTGGGATAATTGACCTTGACTTCTCACACATATACTCCTCTTTATCTCACCATGTACAACATCCAAGGTGGTTAAATTTGTTCCCTTGCAATGGCAACAAGAAGGGCTGATACTTGAGAGGATGCTGGAAGCAAAGTGATTGCAGCACCAAATGTGAACTGTCAGTCTGCTGATAACATGCAACTCATGATAAGAAAGGCATGCTTGTCTTATTAATTATTTATATATGGGATGTGCTTATAATATTCCTGCAGAGGCAAGGTTTGTGAGGAGATATAATTGGGAATCAATTGGACTAATAAATAACATACCAGAATAAATTTTAATGAGATCAGAAAAAAAAAAACCAAAACATTCCTGAGGAGGCATTGTGTAAGAGAGGAAAATGAGTAAACATTATCTTTTTTTTTCACAATATTAGGTTAATAATGGAGACTGTTGGTACCTGTGTAGTACCTGCTGCACAAAGGTAAAGCTAACATTCCCCAGGTCTGGAGGTGGCTCTTTGTGACTTCAGCCTTGGTAAATTTTAATGCAAATTAGAATCCTGGGAGAGTCCAATTGTTCTGGGGAGGGGAAAAAAAGTGCTTTAAAAATCGCCTGTGTTGGAAATTGAAGAGCAAAAACTAGAAGAAGATTTTTTTTATTGTTATTATTTTATTTTTTGCTAGTGCCATGGAAAGGTTACAAAGTCCACTCCTGCTCATAATGAAATTCCAAAGCAGTGTAGGAAATGTGTGCTGGCTTCAGCTGTCAATCACTGTTTAGAAATGTCACCAATAATTTGTGCTCTGGAAGTGCTCAGTGTGTGGACCCCTGGCTCTAATTGGATCCACTGATTTCAGCTAAATCTTGTCCTGTCAGCAGCTCAGCAGTAGGCAGGGTATTGAAGCTCTAATGAATCCAGTAAGAACTTCAAATTGCCAACCTGGACTATTTTAATTTTTGTTTTGCTGGTGAAAATAGTTTTGCATTTCTGGGGGAAAAAAAAAAAAAACTAATCTTGCTTTAGTTCTTAGATAACTATGCTAAATTACTGATCAAGCATGTGGGGCACAGACATTGTATATATATGTGTGTGTGCATCTGTACAGTTCTTTCAGCAGAGCAAAAGGAAACTAGGAGAGAATGATGTCCAGGTAAGTTGGATCAGAGAAATGTGATTTCATGCTTTGGTCTAGTGAACACAGGTCTAATTATGGAAGTAAATACTATTTTTTTCCCCCCTGATAAACAGGGATAAAGAAGCCAGGAATCTGTACAACAACTTCCTATGTAGTTTCAGCAGCTGCTTTGTGAGGTGGAGGCAGTGCTGCTGCAGTTTCAGCTCCTGAATTTCTCTCCCTGGTTGTCTAATTAGAGGTGTGCCCAACAGTGCTACTTGTCTGTGTTTACCTCTCTGTCTGTCTGTCTGCTCAAGTCTTCTCCCAGCAGTTTTAGAAGTTGTGATGAAAGTTTAGCAGATTTGAGGAAGCATTCAATGTCTCACAGACCTCAAGAGTGTTTACATTTTATGTAGACCAATGTAGAAATATTCATGAGAGAGAGTTCAGTCCACACTGCCCCACTCAGCCTGCTCCCAGCTATGCCATGGCAGCAAGAGAGGCATTCTGCCTGTCTGGGCACTTGATCACAGAGGGGGGGACATGAGTGTGAAACCCTGAGCTGCCAACCCCTCCAACTCCTGCAAAGGGCCAGTGGAAGGTGCATGTCACAAATACAATGCATCTTTTTATTAGCCAACTTGAGTGTGCATTGTGTATCCAGAACCTGAACAAGGTTTCATAGAATCATAGAATCATAGAATGGTAAGGTTGGAAGGGACCTCAAGGATCATCCAGTTCCAACCCCCTGCCATAGGCAGGGACACCTCCCACTAGTACAGGGCACTCAAGGACTCCTCCAACCTGGCCTGGAACACCTTCAGGGAGGGAGCAGCCACAACCTCCCTGGGCAACCTGTGCCAGTGTCTCACCACCCTCACTGTAAAGAATTTCCTCCTAACATCTAAGTACAATATCCTCAGAGCTTCCTTGTCCTGGGAGCTGAACATGTATATCCAAAAAAGAAACACACTCTTTCTGAAGACATAAGCCTCAGCTATTTTTTTTCCCCAGCTATTATGCATTCATAATAAAATCAACAAACTGGAACTAAGAACAAATTTTAAGGCATTGACTTTGTCCTTTGGTAGCTTATGGACCTTATTCTCTACTGCATATGGAATAGTCATTTGCATGATCATTCTGACCTGTAACATTTTTCCACCCTGCCCTCTCTTTGTGCTCTTAAATGCAATAGTAATAATTGTAAAGGAGTAGAAAACCTTGCCTTGTATTTATAATTTCAGTTGTTCCAGTTTCAAATTGTCTTATTTAAAATATTTTGAAGGCAAGCTGTAGTTTTGCTCCATGATTACCTCATCATTAAGATTTGGTTTTCTGATATTCTCATGAGATGTTCTTTTCCTTTAGTCTTGGATATAGCTTCATGTACTGCTTTCAATATTTGTTCACCTTTCTGAATGCTTGCAATATTTAACTGTCAATACACTTCACTTTCCTATGGTCTTTAGTAGTCTGAATTTGGGCACCTCTGGCTACGTTGAAGAAGGCCTATCTGAAAGGATTTTTTAAAAGAGAGATAAATGTGATCCCCAGGCACTGGAGAAGCAGAACAAAGATTTTGTATGTGCTTCACTGATTGAGCTCTCCCAAGCTGGTTGTTGGAATACATCTGTGATTTGGTTAAGTCACTCAAGAGCCCAGGATATAATCCTTCAATTATTGCATCAGGCCAAATAAACCAATATGGGACAGATATCTCATTCCCCTATGTCATTTTAACCCCTATTTTAATGTGACTTCATCCAGACTCTTGATTCCTTCAACTTATTTTCTCTCAGTTCCCTTTGATTTGCCCACATCCTCCTGGTACTGAAGTATCCAAAAGAGAGGAGTGGAAAGTGATTGCAGAAGCAAGATAAACTTGGAATGTAGGAAGCTGCGGTCGAATTATTTTATGGGTAAGCTGAGTTGGAAACTGCAAGCACAGTACAGAAAGAATATATTCAGATTTAGAGCTGGAAAAAAAAAAAAAAAAAAGAGAAGCAAGTCCTATGAAAAATGACCACAAAAGGAAATGGGTAGCTGAAGAACATGAGGATGTAAGCCTGCCACCTGCCTCCTTTGGAACGAAGTAGCTGGTGTATGCATGTTTTGCTTGGATTTGTTTCAGGCCAGCTTTCTAAACTTCTGCTTTCCTTAATCTTGGCTCTTTTCACAGTGGGATCTCCCCAAAGATCCATTATTATTTTGCTTCAGGTAAGTTAGTTACTTTATACTGCTTGCATCAGCCAGAGCTGCACTCCTGCGAACAAATGTTACATAAATTATGAAGAGAGGAAAGGAGGGAAAAAAAAAAAAATCCATTACCAACACTTAGATTGTAAGTGTCTGATAACTGTTTTAATAACTGTACATTTGTCTTAAGGATCAAAGACTCCAAAGGCAAGTATGTGGATTTGTGGCTTGTTTTCATTGCTTTGTATATCTGTAGGTGGAGAAACAAAAATAAACATAGATAACACCAAATGGAATGAATGACTGGAAAGCTAAACTCCTTAGCCCTGTTGAGATGCTTTATCCAGCTAGTAGTGTTTTGCTGGAGATATGCAGTAAATGGTAAAGAAGTGGTGTTATTTAATTAGCTAATATTTGTAATGTAAATGTTGATAAATTAGTTAATGGACTGGATGCCTTCCCTGCAGAGTGCTGCTGAAAGAGGCAGTCTTTAGAGGAGTCTGCAGCTAAGATGCCTGCAGCTTCCCTTGTGCCTTTGCTGGAGATGCAGAAGACAGCTAAACGTGACAGCAGCGCTGGCTGAGGAAAGGACAAACAAGGAGCAGTCTCTGCTGGGGCTGTCAATCTTCCCACTGACTCATAGTAGGGAATTCAAGGAACATGGCAAGGAAAAGTGGAGAGGAAGCTTCCTTGAGGTGTGCACGAGGCACATGCATGCAGCCCCTCAATGAGGGAAGTGCAAAATATGTGCCATGAATAGAGTGCTGTGAGGTCACGAAGCTCTTCAAGTCAGAGAGGTCTGAACACAAAATGCACCTCCCCAGCCATGGTCAAGGTTTTGGCTGGTAAGTTTGCTAGTCAGGGAGCCAGGTCAGGGAGGTAAGGCTAAAGGCAAGATCCAATTACAGCCAGGGCAGAAAATCAAACCAAACCAGCAGCTAGAACTATGTGAATGATGACTCCTGTATCTGTAGTCTGGATAGCTGTCTGTATGTGGAGATCATAAAAATGTCTCAGTTCATTTCTTCTGCTGTCCTGGAGCAAAACTGCACATACTACAGCAAAATGTACCTCTGCAGGTGCCTCATCCAGAATGCTAAGCCAACAGCGAGACAGAGGAATGGGGAAATACTAATTGGAACATTCATTGCTAGTTTTTCCTAGGGTCAGATTTTCAGCAGTGACTTCTTGCCTTGCAGATAAAATTTCATGTCTGTAAGTAATTACAGACACTTTTTAAAAAACATAGATATACATAAGCAGTCATGATGTTTTCATTCAAGTTTTAGAAGCAAAATACTTACGTTTCTAACTGAAAACCAAAGGTCAAGGCTAGAAGTACCTTTACCAGAATTTCCCATCTCCATGTTTTTTGCAAAAAGTCAAACTCAAGGACATTTGCATTAAGTAGGGACAAAAATTCTCAGTGTTTGTGTAGCAACAAGGGCAGGAAAGAGCCTGTGGATTATTTTCTAACTACAAGTAGCCATTATTTGAATGTAAGATCTAAGCTGGACAAAAATGAGAGCATTTCTGTAAAGGGATGTTTTCTACAAATACATGGGGGGTTTTGGCAAGAGTTTTGGCTTGCAAGCCTGCATCAAAAGATTCGTGCTAACTTTACTTCAGCATTCTTCCTTATAAGCTTGTTTTCAGGGACTCACCTGTGCTTTGACACTGACTAATCCAACACTTTCCAGTGCTCCTTATACACAAGGGAACAACTGCTGCTGTGTCTCTCCTACACATACATAGAATCGTAGAATGGTGAGGTTTGAAGGGACCTCAAGGATCATCTAGTTCCCACGCCTTGCCATAGGCAGGGACCCCTCCCATTAGTCCACGTCACTCAAGGCCTCCTCCAACCTGGCCTGGAACACCTCCAGGGAGGGAGGAGCCACAACCTCCCTGGGCAACCTGTGCCAGTGCCTTACCACCCTCACTGCAAACAACTTCCTCCTGACAGTTTCAACCTCTCCACTGCCAGTTCAAACCCATTGCCCCTTGTCCTGTCATTGCAAGCCCTTGTCAATAGTCCCTCCCCAGCCTTCCTGGAGCCCCCTTCGGATCCTGGAAGGCTACTCTAA
>WBNM01025265.1:26840-51382 GCA_013399055.1 Ramphastos sulfuratus
GGTCTCCAGTGGACATTGTGCCCTTGATCACCACATCTTTCTTACAGGGGGATGATTTTCTGCCTCTTTATCTACATCCTATGGCACCATGGTATCATTTGTGCATGATGGCAAATACTGAGGAATGGCAGTGAGAGTTGTTCTGAACAGCTGATTGCTCAGTAAAGCTCCCTGTAACTGGGGACACTGTAATAGCAACTTGCCCTGTGTTCAGAGTCCCTGCCAAATGTTATCACCTTCAGTAAGGGATATGAGTAAGTTCTCTCTACTGAGCACTTTTCTCCCCTCCTAACTCTCTTCTATCATGGGCTGCATTTCTCCTACTTATTGTCCCCTAGGGGCACAGCTCTTCTGCCATTCAAGTGATTACAAAGACCCAAGCTGCTTTCCCAGGGCAGCTGGCCACAGGTGCAAGGTTGTGCCACAGGGAGGGCTGGGCTGCTCTTGCTCTCTCTTCTTGCTTTGTTGCTTGGCCTTGGACTTTTCCTTGCCTTCTTGGTCAGTCACTGTCCCACACGGACAGCGAGCTGCTCTCTGCCTCTGCAGCACTCACCTGCAGCTTCTCAACTGCACAGATAACTACTTCAGCCCTGGAAGAAAACAAAGTGGATGCTGAGTTTTAATTCAAGTCTTCACAAGCAGCTGGCAATTAGCAATAACCTGCCTCCCCCTGCCTGCACAAAGACAATGAGCACTAGTGCTCCTTCTGCTTGATTATGATTGCGAAGAAAGGCTGCCCCAAATGTGTTTGACCTGTTCCTTCTCCCTCACCCAGCTGGCTCTGTAATCACCAGCCCTTTCCACTCAGCCTGTTTTTCAGATAGCTGAAGAGTAGAGGTTGAAAAATGCCAGTGACTTCCATAACCATACTGTGACCACATTCACTGGGTAGCTGGGAAGGGCTGCCACACATCTATAATTTTTCCTGCTATAATGTGGACAACCCCAGATACAAATTTAGTGTAAGCCACAAGCAGGTTTGTGCTTTGCCTCTGTCTCAGGTCACACTGCCAACTGTCCAGTAGGCAAAGGCAGGGGTGTTCCTATGTGAGTCCCTGAAGAAAGGACATGAGATCTGAGAAAAGGCTCTGATAGTCTAGGTGTAGAAGAAACCATCACAAAACTCTTCCTTTTTACTGTCTGTTTATTGCTAAGCGATATTCAGTAGAGCATTGGAAAACAATGCATAAAGTGAGGCCTGAAACGAAAGGTGTGTGATGGTTTAGGAGTTCCCTGCCCCACCCCACCCCACACTTTGTAAAATCCCCCAGACTAGACTCAGCTGGCTGGAAGTTAAGGACTGAAGCTCTGTTTACAGCTCAGCACAATGTACAAGCAGAGATATACACAACAGACAGGAGTAGTTACAGACATAGACAAGTTAAAGGTAATACAGAAACACAATTCCCTTCCCAGAAATCAGAGACCCCAGCAGGGGCTTCCAACCACCCTTCCACCTTCTCCCCACCCCTCTACCTTACCCCAAGGTTTGCCTTACATGCAAGGTGAGTTTGGAGGATTGGCCAGGGGGGTTAGAAGGAAAGTGGTTAGTGAGGTTACTCAGCAGAGAGGAGAAGATGAGAAGCCAGACAGCCTCAGAGCGTCTGCAAGCCTGAGTGCCTTATCTTTGTTTTGTATTCTTAGTTTTAAACATCTCAGCAAGCCTATGAGTGAAGCAGACATCACCATTGTTTTCCTTTCACAGCCTATAATATAATTTTTTCTATTAAAATATTCTAATTAGCCTCAAACCAGCACAAAAGGTCTCATCCAATTCATGCCCTTCTGGACACTTTCCTTCCTGCTCCTTGCCTCTTGCTGGCACTGGTATCTATGTGGTGGCAAGGTGAGCTGGTGGCAAGCTGAGCCAAGAGACAAGTAACCCTGCAAAGAAATGTTAGCTTTAGGGACAGTAATGTGCTCGTAGGGGCAGAAGCATGGGATGGGGCAGGAATGCCTGGGACAAGGGGCAAGGGCTGGATGTCAGAAGCAGGTGATTGGACAGGAGAAGTGGGCACTCTGCTGAGAGGCATGGTTCTTTTTAAGTCACCTTCTGTATTCAGTGCCCTCACAGTCAGCCATTAGTTGTCATGGAGCTGCCACACTTCAGAATGGGTGTTTTTTGGAAGAGGGTGTTTGTATTCTTACCTGGGCATTCAAAGCTGTGTGATTGGTAAACCAAAAGTTTGCTTGACTTGAGCAGAAGCAGTAGGCTGAATGTAGCATTGCTTTTTCCAAAAGAAGTACTACTTTGCAGTGGAAAATGGTATCATTGGTGTGGTTTAAACCATTGACAGTACTTGTGACATGGGGAAGAAAATGGACTTGCCTATCCCTCAGCCTGAATTAAACAGTGGAGGTTTTGCCAGTGTCAGTGGTTAGCTGGAAGCAGAGATACACAGGCAGAGATTCTCACACTCATTTGTATCACATACGTGGTTTGAGAGGTTTCAGGGAGGAAAAAAAAGAAGAGTTTCAAATCCTTTCTGGTTAAACATGACTAACAATGAGGTAATGGTGGCTCAGAAACATGTTGTAGTTAAGGCTGCACTCTAGAGACTGTGGTTAGCTTCCCAGGCTCTGCAATTGGGCCAAGAAAAGTAATTACAGTGATTAATAATAATGTTTGATTTGCCAGTCACACAGTCCATTCCTCAGAGCTGGTTGGTCTGGAGGAGGGGGAGGTAAATTGTAGGGAGGAAATTAGAGCAACAAAATACAGTTCTTGCAGTGTATAATCCAAACACTGCTGGAGCCAGCTCAGCTTGGCATCAGCTATTTTCATACAGCTGTGTACCACGGCTGTGGTTTTGTGCTGTGCAGCAGGAGTTAAGTTATGTCTCTGTGTATCGCTGCTACGGCTGTGTGCAGGACAGTGTGGGCTGATTCACACACTGTACACTACAGCTGTGGCACTGTGCCCTGCAGAAGAGGCTTCTTTGTGGAGCTGAACACCACACAGGTGAGGCTGTGCTTTGTGCAGCTATGTTGTTGGTTTGGCCACTACAGCAAGAGCAGCGTTCTGAAGTCCTGAGGATGAATGGCTATGAGTACCTCACCTTTCAGATGGGAAATTACTGTGAGCACAGCAGTAGCCAGAGCTCAAAAAGGGAACTTTGGCTGTGACAAGTGTCCTAAAGGCTTAATAGCATCCCACTGTGTGCTTCCTGCCCCTGCCCTTGGGTGTGCCTGTGGGGAAGGTGTAGCAGGCAGGAGGAGGCAGAGGAGCTGATCGGGTCTGCCACGGCAGAGCAGGAGGGTGAAAAGCAAAACCTGATCCCTTGGCAAAGTTGAGTTTGCTGATTACAGGAGTCCTTGGTGGCACTACAATGAAGAGGAGTTGCCATGGAGACCATTGCAAAAGATTAGGCATATCAAGGAAACCTGATTGTGAGAGAATGGGTGGAAATAAGAGAATTAAATTAATGTAGAAACTATGTTTGTGTTTCATTTCCCAAGTCATGGTAGAAACCTTTACATTCGCAAACAACCAATTAAGACAGGAGTTATAGTGAAATCTGCAAGCCCTGTTTCAGAGGAGCATGATTGCTGTATAATTAAAGGAAAATAAATAGTGTTTTACTGTCCAAAATGAAAATCCAGTGGTGCAGACTCTGTTATTCCTCACTTTCCCACTGTAGAACCTGCCGAGTTTTTTTGACATTTTGAGGCAGACAGGCCACAGTGACCCCCTGGGATGTGCTCACAGGTGCAGTGGCTTCCAGCCATGGAGTGGCCAAATGAATTTCAGATATTTGAGAGAGGAAGGGAACACTTAACTCCTCATTCTCTTTTGTGACATGCTGGCCAGGCTCCTGGGCCAGCTAAGCTGCGCTCATTTGCAAGTTATGAGAACAGAATGGCAAAGGTCAGCAGTTTATTCTGCCTTTGCTGGGCACTGCCTACACCAGTCCTTGGCATAAAGCAGAGCAGCCTTTGGGCTGTTTCATAGTGATGGGAAATAGCTAGCACAGCTGTCTTGGGTAACTGGGGAGAAGGTGGGCATGGAGCTCATGACCACTCCTCCCACCCCTGGTAATGGCCCAGGGACGAGCAAGGCCTTGGCATCTGGACCATGCAAAGGGGACTAAAGCCAAGTAAGCAGTTAAATGGTTTTGTGCAGCTCTGGAAAAACACAGGGTACTACAAATGAACTGGAGAACCCAACCCACTGATTCCTGTCCCTGCATTCTGATGTGCCACCATCAGCAAGGATTTCCCTTGTAAAGAGACATTCCTGGCCTAGCATGCAACTAATGAGCACTGGTTTCACCCTGCTGCCAGGGTGATCATAGAATGATTTAGGCTGGAAGGGACCTCAAAGATCATCTAGTTGCAGTGTTTCTGGGAAAAGGGTGTGTTACACTTCATTGGTACAAGCATGAATGCCTGTGCCAAGAAAAAGCAACCAAGTGTTTTGCAATAGCACCATACCCCAGGCAGGGGAAGTGTGTGCAGAGGTTCTGTCTTGATTTGGAGCCTTGGGCAGGCTCTTGCTCAGCTCAGAGTCTCTGAAATGACACTGGGACAGCTGAAGGACACAGCTCCTCCATCTCAACGGTGAACCAAGTTGAGTCAAGCTGGCCAAAGCCAGGGAGTTGAGCTTATGTCCCATAGGTCTTCATTCACATGAAGCACTTGTCCATTGACTGGATGGAATCCAGCCTTGTGTAAACAGAGTTCCAATTCCTCAAGCAGTTGTTCCTTTCCAGTGAAGATGCCTAGCAAGACGACAGAACCATTCACTTGTTTTGCCATCGAGCAGGAAACAGAGAGCTGCATTTTCCCTTTTTGCTGAACCTACCTGATGACCAATGCTGTCTTTCCCATTTGCTTAAGGCATTGCCTGAGGTGAGAGAAGCTGACACCAGAGAAGACAAACACAGTCCTCTCTGATTAATTTTTATTGCTGAACTTCCAAACTTTCATCCAGACAGAGTGTTCTGCACTTCTCTAACTCTTGTGTCTTCAGGAAAAAAATCATAGAATCATAGAATGGTGAGGTTGGAAGGGAGCTCAGAGATCATCCAGTTCCAACCCCATGCCATAGGCAGGGACACCTCCCACTAGTACAGGTCACTCAAGGCCTCCTCCAACCTGGTCTTGACCACCTCCAGGGAGGTTNGTAATGCCTAAGTCACTGCCACAAGGTGTTTGTGTTCTCAACACCACATCAGCAGGTGGTAGGTGATTAAACTTCAGGAGTCTGTCACTGCATGACAGAAGAGTGTTGGCTGTCCCACATCGGGTCCAAAAGGTCTCCAGTTGAAGATGGCTTTAGCACTGCAGCTGGCTTCTATTTATTTACAGCTGTCACATAAAACCCCTGACACTGGGCAATATTTGTCTTGATTTTGCAAGATCCCAGACCTGATTACTGCCTGGTGCTTTCCCCAGGGTACCTCTGAGAGTCTTTTGGAAACTTGAGCTGATGCAGATCATTGCTTTAGGTGCTGTGAGCAGAAGTGCCCTGATGCTGGGGAAGGGTAATGGATGTAGAATAAAACCCCAGATAGGAAAAAAAAAAAAAAAAAAGCTAAGTACAGCAGCAGACACCAACAGCTGTACTGGTTTCCTCTTTGCATTTGGCTTCCAGGCAAGGTGCTGAGACAGCTCTCTGAAGTCATAGAATTGTAGAACCATAGAATGGTTTAGGTTGGAAGGGACCTCAAGGATCATCCAGTTCCAACCCCCCACCATAGGCAGGGACACCTCCCACTAGAACAGGTTGCTCAAGGCCTCATCTAACCTGGTCCTGAATACCTCCAGGGAGGTTGTGGAGCACAGAATGTGATCTTCGATCTTCTATCACATTCTGTGCTTCTGTGCTCCACAACCTCCCTGGGCAACCTGCGCCAGTCCTGCATGGCTGGCATCCTGCTCCAGTGTGGCTGCCTCAGCCTCCTGGTAGTGATTTTGCAGTGACATTAAAAGCCTAAGCTAAGATCCTCTTGCTCATATTTTGCTGCTGGGGGCAGCCAGGCAGGGTGGAGCTCTTCTGGTCTCATCTTCTGTGTTCAACCAGAACAAATGAGATGCTTTCAGGGTCTGGCATCCAGCCTGGCTTTTCTCTCAGGCTTTGTCAAAAGGGGCTGGGGGTTAGTTTGTTTGTCTTGGTGGCTTTCTGTGCTGGCACTGATCAATAGCAGGACATGTAGTGTTTGTCACTGCTGCACAGGAGCTCTGAGCCTTGTAGGGAATCAGGGACTAAACAAAGTACAATGAAAGGAATCCCCCAAAGCTTGATTTCTTTTTCATTCCAGGAGACAAGGGAAATGGATGGAAAAGAAGATAAAACACTTTTGGCTCTCGTAATTCTTTAAGGTTATATCTCAGTGTGAATCTCTGTTAAGAATATACATTGCTGTAGTTTTGGGGTATTTTTGTCTTCCTATTGCCTTTCCCACACTGTTGTGCTGTGCACTTTCTTATTGCTGTTACAATCTGCTCTCTGTCCAACATGATTGCTATCCCCAAAGGTTTATTCTACATAGCAAACATCCTGTAATAGTGATCTACTCTAATAACAGGAAATTTATTTTTAAACTGCATAATGACTGCTCCATACTAATCTGTTTCTTTCTCCCCCACCCCCCCAAAAAAACCCCACCAAAACCCAACCAAAAATCTTTGACATGAAAATCTACTGATATTGCCTGACTGGATTCTACACAATCTCATAGCTTCTGAAGTCTGCAGTCTTCAGTAATTTGGAGTAGCAATCAAGTGGGGTTGGTATTTTTGGTTTTGTTTTTTTTTTTCCCTTCCTCTTCCGGTCCATATATGTTAAATAATAAATATCAGTAAACAATTTCAGATCAGTCAAACATCAAAGGTCAATGATCATCAGTCACAGTCTTGTTGGAAGGAATCCTTGATGTGCATAGATTGTGGACTGAAATGAGTTGTGACTCCTGCCTGCCATCTTGGTGTTTCATTTTTTTCCTAGCTGCATGCCTCTTTCCTTGTTCTTTACCTAGCTTTGGCTTCGTGGTGTCACTTGAGGGTCAATGACACCTCCCAAGGAGGTGGTGGAAGCCTCATCCCTGGAGGTCTTTAAGGCCAGGCTGGATGAGGCTCTGAGCAACCTGATGTAGTATGAAGTGTCCTTACCCATGGCAGGGGGGGTTGGAATTAGATGATCCTTGAGGTCCCTTCCAGCCCTGACAATGCTGTGATTCTGTGACACTGCTGTCCCAGATAAGACATCAGTGTTGGTTTTCCTGTCTCTAAGTGAATTTCTTGGCAAGCAAGAAAACCTCTCATGCCAGGTACTTCTTTAAAGGACCCAGGAAGTTTGCATTCACTACATCTGCTGGAATATCTAGTTAATTAAGGTGTAAGCTTTCTGGGTTTGCTAACACTAATACATCTTAGACCCTATTTCAATGTCTGAAGGATCATACTATCAAATCTCTGTTCTGCCAAAGTATTTTCAAGTGCTTGGTTTTTGGATCCTTTTGGTTTGGTTTGGTTTGTTTTTTTTCACTCCCTTTAAACATGATTTGACAGTACTTCTTCCAGATCCATTTAATATTCTGTATTGCCTGTAGCAGGGATATCGTATGCATCTCTCTCTTAATGAGGCTGAGTTCTCTATCCATCATCAGGCTCTTTTCTTCCAGATAAGTCATCATGTCTGCTTCTGTCAGTGCATCCCAAGTAATGCAGAGATGAGTACCCCAGCTGATTTCCACTCTCCTGTCTCTCCCCTCCCTGTCCCACAGCACTCTGCACTGCATAACCAGCCCCTACCGCTTCCCTTATCGCCACCCTGACACTGATCACCTTCATGCTTCATGGTTTTCCTGGTTAGATATTTAGTCAGGCCTCATGCACTCACATCAGTCTGCAGGAAAAATTCCCTTGCTCTCTGTGTTCAGCCTCCTGACAATTCAAAGGAAAAAATAACTCTACTGTTAGCAAACTTCAGTTTTCCTTCCCAGCTTGGCTGGTCCTTCAGATAAAATGCTCACAAAGCTGTCACTGCTTCTGGCAGGAAGGATGTGCTTAATGCTTCTCATTGGTGCTTTCCCACATTAGCATTTACCTTGGACAACGTTTAATAAGGAGTCTAACATCCCATGTCTCTATGCTAGCACTGAGTGTGAAGCCATTCATTTTTGTATCTGCTGCCAAAGTAGCCTGGGCATGAGCTCGTTGCTGCCACTTATGTTTCCCCAAAATGTGTTTGCTGTCCACCTTCTGATGGGGCACTGAACTATTTTTAGGAGGTTTTGAGTCATTAAAACAGTCACAAGGTGTGTGGCTGTTTCAGCTTCCAAATCTCTAGATGGATAGTGCCTTTATTTGACTCGGGACTAATTAAACTTCTAGATAGATGACAAATATCTCTTCCAATTCTTTGATGCATTTATTTTTTAAATTTATGCATTTGTGGAACCCTCATTGGGGAGCAGATATGGCTGAGGCTGCTTTGCCTGCATATTGATGAGCTGCAGCCTGTCCTTCCAGGGAGCTGTTTGAGAGAATCCAGTGCAGAGATGCAGAAATGATTAAGGAAGTTAAACATCTTCCTTATGAGGAGAGCCTGAGGGAGCTGGGGCTGTGTTGCTTGGAGAGGAGGAGACTAAGGGGTGACCTCATTAGTGTTTATAAATATGTAAGGGGTGAGTGCCAGGGGGATGGAGCCAGGCTCTGCTCAGTGATGCCCAGTGACAGCACAAGGGGCAATGGGTGGAAGTTGAAGCATAGGAGGTTCCATGTGAACCTGAGGAAGAATTTTTTCCCTATGAGGGTGACAGAGCACTGGAACAGGCTGCCCAGGGGGGTTGTGGAGTCTCCCTCTCTGGAGATATTCAAGAACCATCTGGATGGGTTCCTGTGTGATCTGCTCTAGGTGATGCTGCTCTGGCAGGGGGCTGGACCAGATGAGCTTTGGAGGTCCCTTCCAGCTCCTGACATTCTGTGATTCTATGATCCCACAGTGTCACAGTGATGACTGGAGGCCAATGCACCAAACACTTCACACTTCCACATGCACAGGTGACACTGACAGGCAAACTGATCTCTACCTAACCTCGTGTGACCATTTCTTCATTTGCTTTCTCTCTGAACTGGCAGGATTAAAAGCATGTTGAAAACAAACACCCAAACTCCACAGCTTAGCCTGTTCCCTAAATGCCTGCCTGATTCTTTTATGTAACACACCCTACTGTTTACTTCTGTTCCATGTTTCAATGGTTCTACAACATGTAATAAAATTAAGTTCAAAAAAAAAAAAAAGAAAAAGTGAAAGCAGATCAGAACACTTTGGGTTTTCATCTATGTCAGCTCAGCACTTGCTCACCCCAAAGCAGAACATCTGCATGCATGAGGATCTGCAAATGACAAGGAATGGAGAAAATGCAGACTTTCACAGGCTTCTGTAAACAGTTGAGAACTTTACAAATCCTGCTATGTGGCCTCTGTAGAAACATCCTATTAATTTTCCTTTGACTTGTTTTCCCTACAAGCAAATCTTCTTTGATAGTTTGTTTAAAAAAAAAAAAACAAAACCAATTCAACACATTCTTACAGCAAGAAGGCAACAAATTGACTTCTAGAAAAAGGTCTCTGCTGCAGGAATAACCACAATATTTATGTCAAAGCAAAGATTACACCTGTTCTGAGCACTAGTTTACATACTTTTTAGAGAACACAACAATTTTCCTCTCAGATCTAGTTCCAGCATTCAAACTCTTCATAAGAACAGCTGAATACTGGGGTCAGATGCAGTGGGGAGGAGCTTCTCAGTTTCTGGCATGAAAAAGTTTCTGTATTTTCATACTGAGTAAGCCAAAGCTTGTAAAATGTAATTGATGAACGTAGATAGAAGTCTGTTCTTGAGGAGAAAGCAGTTGGTTCCATGACAAACACTAACAAAGAAGGTGGTGGGATGCTCTTGAGTTTACATTGAAAACATGCAAAGGATGAATAGAAAATGAAGCTTTAGAGAGAACTTTCCTTGGCATTTGTGTTGTCAAAACTGTTCTGACCATTAATTGGTACATCCAGCACCTTTGCCTAGGCCTAGGGTATATTTTACTAGCAAGCACAATCTAGTAATGCTGTTAGCTGTGCTTAGGCACAATCCCAAGCACAACTCCAGGCTGGGTGGGGAATGGCTGAGAGCAGCCCTGAGGAAAAGGCCCTGGGGGTGTGGGGTGATGAAAAGCTCAAGATGAGGCTGCAGTGTGAGTGCAGCCCAGACAGCAACTGTGTGCTGGGCTGCAGCAAGAGCAGTGTGGGCAGCAGGGCAAGGGAGGGGATTGTGCCCCTTTGCTCTGCTCTCCTCAGACCCCACCTGCAGTCCTGTGTGCAGTTCTGGAGCCCCCAGCACAGGAAGGACATGGAAGTGTTGGAGCCAGTGCAGAGGAGGCCACCAAGATGCTGAGAGGGCTGCAGCAGCTCTGCTGTGAGAACAGACTGAGAGAGTTGGGGCTCTGCAGCCTGGAGAAGAGAAGGCTTCCAGGAGACCTTAGGTCTTCCAGTACCTGAAGGGGCCTCCAGAAAGGCTGGGGAGAGATTATTTACAAGGTCTTGAAATGACAGGACAAGGGGCAATAGGTTTAAACTGGCTTAGGGGAGATTGAAACTGGATGTTAGGAAGAAGTTCTTTGCAGTGAGGGTGGTGAGACACCATCTTCTCACTGAAGTAGATAGCAGGGAACATGCAGATTAGCCAGGCTGAAGTTCACTTGCAAATCACAAATTAGAGGCAAAAGTTTTTTTTCTACAGGTACCTGTTTGCTTTCTCTTAATCTGAGACATGAAGAGGCTCACAAGGTACAAATAAACCCCTCTGTGCTACCACTCAACACTCAGAATATTGCATTAAACAGGCCTCTGTATCAACTTTTACTTAATGGTTTCTGCTTCCATATGCAGATGCTGCTTCCCATGGAGACTGACTGATTGATGCTGCTGAAGTCAAATAAATGCTGATGATACTAAGAATTTGGCTTGCACTTTATCAGTAGCCCTCAAATCTCATTACCAGGTGGGTAGACACCATTAGATCTTTATCCTGCTGGGAACAACAGTGTGCAGAGGAGATTCTTGCTGAAGGTCATACAGCAGGTCACTGGAAGATCCTGAAAGTGGACTTAAGGTAGGTAGAGTCCTCATCATGGGTACTCACAGACTGATCAAGCTGCTGGCATTGCACCCATGCAGATATCAGGAGTAGTAACTGAACCTCTTGGAATGGGAAAGGGAAGGCTAACGGCTAAGGAAAGGCACTTGTCTGAAAAGATGCTCCTTCTCCTGACAGGTAAGCAACAAGCTAAAATCCAGGCTTTTTTAGTGTTTCATGTTGATGTCACATTTTACTTTGTTTGCACAGTGGGCCCACGCAAAATATTTCCTCTGCCAAGACATGACAACTGGAAGTGTTGGTAGAGCCAACACATATAATCCACACCAAAATGACCATTTCAGTTGTATCCACTACAGAGGACTCCTGAAGACAGCAAGAGGGGCTAGTGAGGCTTACCTCTGCCTTATGTGTTTTTGCCAGTGATCTAGCAAAATCTGGTAAATTTGGCTACTACATCCATTGAGGAGTTCTGTTTCCTTTCTTTCTCATCCCTTTGCAGCATAAGGCAGGTCTTTATATTTATCTATGCAATCATTTTATTTGTGGCCTTTTTTCTTTGTTTCTTTCCCAGGAGATAACTATATTCCTTAGATCTTTAAGTGTTTTCCTTTAAGTTCTCTGGCTATGAAATACGGGACATAATCCCTCAATTTATTCCAGGTTAGGAAAAAAAGTCAACAGAAGAAAAGCTCAGGATATGTCATAAGATTTATTTCCACTTCAGTATTTTAGACAACAGATGATCCATTTACAAAGCAGTGATCTGTGTCTAAGACTGGACTGTCCTGACAAATGGATGTACAAGGCAAAGCTACACATTCAGAGTATGATTTCTGATTACCTGTGACAGGAGTCTGATGATGTCTGACTCTCTCTTATTTTTTGCAAATGTTTATAGAGCTCTATGCCAAAAAGAAAGTCCTGCTGAATTTTGAACCAAACAAATAAACTTTAGGGCTGAAACGAGCTCCTGATTGTTGCCAAGAAAAATGCTATGATACTGGGCTGTGTTCTTAATCTTATCACAGTATCACCAAGGTTGGAAGAGATCTCAAAGATCATCAAGTCCAACCCATTACCACAGACCTCAAGACCAGACCATGGCACCAAGTGCCACATCCAAACCTGCCTTGAACACCTCCAGGGACGGTGACTCCAGCACCTCCCTGGGCAGCCCATTCCAGTGGGGAATGACTCTCTCAGTGAAGAACTTTCTCCTCACCTCAAGCCTAAACTTCCCCTGGCACAGCTTGAGACTGTGACCTCTTGTTCTGGTGCTGGTTGCCTGAGAGAAGAAAGCAACCTCCTCCTGGCCACAACCACCCTTCAGGTAGTTGTAGACAGCAATAAGGTCTCCCCTGAGCCTCCCCTTCTCCAGGCTAAACAATCCCAGCTCCCTCAGCCTCTCCTCATAGGGCTTGTGCTCGAGGCCTCTCACCAGCCTCATTGCCCTTCTCTGGACATGCTCAAACACCTCAATGTCCTTCTTAAATTGAAGGGCCAAGAACTTATCTTGAGATAATGCTTTAGGGTAAAGAATTATTGTTTCAAGTATATGCAAGCACTTCTGAAAAAGAGTTGAAGAGCTGAGAGCAGGAGGAGGGAGTCAACTTTAGAAAGATCAGAGGACACTTTTTAACATTCAAGCTGCTTAAAATAAATTTCAATGTCTGTTGCTAGTGTAATGTCTAAGATAAGCTACACATGCTCACTTTTGCCAAGAAGGTGAATGTGCAGTGAAAACACCACTGGGGGAATTAATTCCAACCTATTATTCTTCAGCATGTACATTGTTCACAGCATAATTCCATTGCCAGATACTGCACTGAAATGGAACAGGCAGAAGCCAGCTGGGCTGCGGGGATCTCGAATAGATGCTTCACAATAGCACATTCATTTTCAGCCACTATACGATATGCAAATGTATTTACAGTGGTTTGTAGCTGACCTTAAAACTTGCCATCCCCATGCCACAATTCCTGTATGGCAAGTGCTGCTCTCAGTTTTCCTGCCAGCTTGGCTGCAAAGCATCTCATCTCAAAAGTTTTACAAATATAGAATTCACTCAGCAGTATCTTGAGATTTTTTTTTTTCCTTGCTATTTCAGAATTAGCCCTGTTGCAGGCTAACAATTACGCAGGGTTTGTGACATTCCTTTGTTCAGGATATAGCAGTGGCTTAATAATTAGGAACAATTATTTTTTTTTTCTATTTATGGTTTCTAGAAATAGAGGCATTTGAATGGGGAAATGGGATTCCTCCGGCGCACAACTGATGTACGCGGTCATAGCGAAGCAAAAGTAAACAGAACTTTGTTTNTCTATGCCAAAAAGAAAGTCCTGCTGAATTTTGAACCAAACAAATAAACTTTAGGGCTGAAACGAGCTCCTGATTGTTGCCAAGAAAAATGCTATGATACTGGGCTGTGTTCTTAATCTTATCACAGTATCACCAAGGTTGGAAGAGATCTCAAAGATCATCAAGTCCAACCCATTACCACAGACCTCAAGACCAGACCATGGCACCAAGTGCCACATCCAAACCTGCCTTGAACACCTCCAGGGACGGTGACTCCAGCACCTCCCTGGGCAGCCCATTCCAGTGGGGAATGACTCTCTCAGTGAAGAACTTTCTCCTCACCTCAAGCCTAAACTTCCCCTGGCACAGCTTGAGACTGTGACCTCTTGTTCTGGTGCTGGTTGCCTGAGAGAAGAAAGCAACCTCCTGCTGGCCACAACCACCCTTCAGGTAGTTGTAGACAGCAATAAGGTCTCCCCTGAGCCTCCCCTTCTCCAGGCTAAACAATCCCAGCTCCCTCAGCCTCTCCTCATAGGGCTTGTGCTCGAGGCCTCTCACCAGCCTCATTGCCCTTCTCTGGACATGCTCAAACACCTCAATGTCCTTCTTAAATTGAAGGGCCAAGAACTTATCTTGAGATAATGCTTTAGGGTAAAGAATTATTGTTTCAAGTATATGCAAGCACTTCTGAAAAAGAGTTGAAGAGCTGAGAGCAGGAGGAGGGAGTCAACTTTAGAAAGATCAGAGGACACTTTTTAACATTCAAGCTGCTTAAAATAAATTTCAATGTCTGTTGCTAGTGTAATGTCTAAGATAAGCTACACATGCTCACTTTTGCCAAGAAGGTGAATGTGCAGTGAAAACACCACTGGGGGAATTAATTCCAACCTATTATTCTTCAGCATGTACATTGTTCACAGCATAATTCCATTGCCAGATACTGCACTGAAATGGAACAGGCAGAAGCCAGCTGGGCTGCGGGGATCTCGAATAGATGCTTCACAATAGCACATTCATTTTCAGCCACTATACGATATGCAAATGTATTTACAGTGGTTTGTAGCTGACCTTAAAACTTGCCATCCCCATGCCACAATTCCTGTATGGCAAGTGCTGCTCTCAGTTTTCCTGCCAGCTTGGCTGCAAAGCATCTCATCTCAAAAGTTTTACAAATATAGAATTCACTCAGCAGTATCTTGAGATTTTTTTTTTTCCTTGCTATTTCAGAATTAGCCCTGTTGCAGGCTAACAATTACGCAGGGTTTGTGACATTCCTTTGTTCAGGATATAGCAGTGGCTTAATAATTAGGAACAATTATTTTTTTTTTCTATTTATGGTTTCTAGAAATAGAGGCATTTGAATGGGGAAATGGGATTCCTCCGGCGCACAACTGATGTACGCGGTCATAGCGAAGCAAAAGTAAACAGAACTTTGTTTCAGTGGCTCTGCAGGTGCTGGTGAGATGCACAAAAGGACGACAGAGAAGTCTGTTGCTGTGGTCCACGGGGTGGTATTGGAATAGTGCTTGAAAAGTCAGCACTGGATCTGAATGCTTGGCAGAGTGGTAGTGGACTGCCTGCCCTGACTGAACTCGGGAAGGTGTTCGGGTGCATGGCCACGATTTGGTGCTCTGCAGAAGCACAGGGTATGTGAATCAGTGCCCAAGGGGTTACAGGCTGCACCTCTGTACCTCTGGCCTTCCGTATGTATGGCCAGAGTAGAAGGAATATCATGATGGATTTCCTGCTCTGATTCTCCTTCCTATCCAATTTCTAAAAATTTTTTTTTTCAACCCAACAGTGCTGCTGGGAGGAGCAGAGAAAACAGCAGCAAGACGTGCAGCTGAGACAGCTCCTGACTGTGCTATAAATTGGAGCTGGGATCCTGCACCTCCTGAGTATTGATGTCCTTCTCTGCCTCTTTCCCTCATCAGCAAGTAGAATCACCACTTGGAGCAGTGAATAGAAGGTGCCTTTCACAGAACATGGACATTTGTCTGTCTCGTGGTGGTCTGCTAACCTGAAAGTGCCTCTGCTCATTTTCTTCAAAGGAGTGTTCTTTCACAGTCTTTTCTTCACATTTCGAGTTTTTAATCTGAGAAGTTCTGCTTGACACAGAGAACATTTTGGTGGCCAAGATAAATACTATCCTACTAAGCAAAACTATCCTGTGGAACTATGAGACCTACTCAGCTTACCAGGAGGCTCAGTAAGGGATAATAGGAATGGAGATTTAAATTAACTAAGACGCTTGTAAGCCGAGATCTAGGCAGCATTTCTGGGAAGCTAGAAGTCAAGAAAATAAGGCCAGCTCTCCAAATATTCTCATCCCAGCTATTTAATTTGCTAAGCATACTTGCATTGTGTTTATATTCTATGGTGCATTGTGTTTTACAGGGACTCGCAATATTGTCTCTTTGTAGAAAGGAAGTTGTTAAACAATTGTTCTTTTACATCTGTCAGCTCAAGGCTATTCAGATTTATTCTAGTGGAAGCTGAACCTTTCAACTATTTCCTCACATTCATCTGTCTTATCCCTCCCACAACAGACACAGAGTCCTCCAAAATGAGTCTGAGCCTTTCACAAATGACAGGTTACTATATGCAGTTGTGAACTCTCCACATCGTACCCAATGCAAGTAAATAGATTAGAGGCTCTCTGATTATAAGAAACCTTGTCAGAAAAATGCTGTTACACATTTCTGTCATGGTAGATACTCCCAGGCACCACAATGATGCTGTATTACACATTTTGAATGCTCTAGTTTGTGCCTAATATGCGACCCACTTGGACATTATAGTTTTGAAAGTTCGATTCAGGATGATAATAAATGACTGGCAAGAGGTTGTGGGAAAGGGGGAGAGAAGAGACAAGACACAAGCTAATGAAGAGTGCAAATAGAAATGGAAAATGTAGGGGAGCAGGTTCACCCATTCCTATTACTTACTCAAAAGTTAAAACAGGACAGGAATAACTGGTGAAATGCAGACCAAAAAAAGAAAAAAAAAAAGGTTTCTGGTATCTCGCAGCTCTCCAGAAACATTCCTGATAATTTGTACTTCACACAGGAAATCACAGCCACATATGTTGTTCTGAGAAATCCAGACTTCTGAGATTTGAAAAGTTCCTCCAGTTTTCCAGCACAATACAGCTCCAGAGCTTTAAATCAAGAATAAAAGACCTCAGTGAAATGTCTCCGGATTTACTCCCTTGCGACTGAAGGTCTCGTTGGTCAAACGCCGTTAGACCTCACCTGGGTGTGCTCCAAAATGCAAAAGGGCTGATCAATTATCTCCATAACCTGAGTAGGGAGACCATTTCTTCCATTTTTTTTTTTCATGGAACATGTCATTTTTATCAGGTTTGGGGTTTTTTTTGTTTGTTTGATTGGGGTTTTTTTTTTTTTTGTTATTTGGTTGGTTTTTTGAGTAACAATGAGCAAACACTCTGAAAATGTCAGGAAGGAGAAATAGCAGCAGAGCTCTGGCAAAGGCAACACATTTAGCAGCTCTATTAATAAACGAATCAAGGCTAAAGCCTGAGTGTGGGCACTGGCCTGAGGCAGCATGGCCCCTTCTTGCACTAGCATGCTCTGCCAGGCACAGTGTGGGCCAGAACCAGAGCCTGACACCCAGCAAGGCCAAGGTCAACCTGCTTTGCAGGGTAAGAGAATTCAGCTGCATGGGTTTACCTGCTGCAAAGCTGGGAGAACCAACCCCAGGTTGTGTTGTGTCCTGTTAACAAGGGAGAGCTGCTAGGGCAGCTGTTCTGCCATGAGTCATTCAAGATAAGAAAGTAGCTATGTAGAAGGCAGTTATGGTAAACAAGGATGTAGGATAGCAAAAGAGGGTGCCCGACCGTATCGGTCCTTATCAGCCTGGGAACAGCTTGTGAAGAGCTGCCTGTATAAGTATATACTGACTTGCAGCAATAAAGGAGTGATCTTGGATGCACCAAATTGGTGCTGTGGTCGTCCCTCCTTGCATCATCTATCTCCCCACACCTAGTGATCCCTGACCATGTGATTCTGCAGCCTCTGGTGATCCCTGATGTCCTGGTCACCCCGACAGGATATTTCGGTGCTCCTCTACAAGCTTGCTTTACTTTTTGTTAGAGAAGTGGTCAGTGAAGTTACTCCAGAGTCATGGGAAGGAAATTAAGTGCAGCCAGTTTGGGAAGGGATCAGTGGCTGGCAACAACTTTTAATTTGTTCCAGTAAACATGTGGTGATTGTTTGATGGAGGAATAAAGAAGGTTTGGGATGGTTCTCGCTTTGATTAATTATGAAAGGTTTTTTTCCCCTGCTCTCTTTAGGTGTGCACACAATAGGAAGAGAAAGCCTGCTGTCACTGCAGTTTTCTTGGGGGTAGGTGTGAAGGCTAATACAGACAACAGGCAAGAAATGAGCAGCCATCAGTCCCAGTCTGTGTGAGAAGGAGGATGAGCTGGTAGTTGAGGAATTTCTGCACTGAGCCAGGAGTTGGTAAAATGTAACTTTATGGCGCAGGCACTTCCCACAGAACTCTTACACACCTACAGTCAAGGAGTGGATGTATTTGTTACAGGCATCTGCTGACACTCACATGGCCCTGGGAGAAAAATGCAAAGGAAATCCAGACATAGAATCATAGAATGGTAAGGTTGAAAGGGAGCTCAAAGCTCATCCAGTTCCAACCCCCTGCCATAGGTAGAGACACCTCCCACTAGAACAGGTCACTCAAGGCCTCATCCAACCTGGTCCTGAACCTGTGATCTTCCATCACATTCTGTGCTTCTGTGCTCCACAACCTCCCTGAGCAATCTGTGCCAGTGTTTCACCACCCTCACTGGAAACAACTTCCTAACATCCAGTTTCAATCTCCCCTCTGCCAGTTTAGACCCATTACTCCTCATCCTGTCATTACAAGACCTTGTCAGTAGTTCCTCCCCAGCCCTCCTGTAGCCCCCTTCAGATCCTGGAAGGCCACTCCAAGGTGTCCTCAAAGCCTTCTCTTCTTCAGGCTGCAGAGCCCCAATTCTCTCAGCCTGTCCTCATAGCAGAGCTGCTGCAGCCCTCTGAGCATCTTTGTGGCCTCCTCTGGACTGGTTCCAACAGTTCCATGTCTTTCTTGTGTTGGGGGTCCAGAACTGTTCACAGTACTCCAGAAATGCTGGCCATGAGTCACTTCCTCACTGTCCCCCCATGCCAGCTCTGTTCTGGTTCTCTGCACTGCTCCCTCCACAGCCAAGAAACTGAGCAGGAAACATACAGCCACAGGGGGCTGTGGTGTCCCAGCTGTCAGCCCTGCCTACCAGCACCCTCCCTCTGTCTCTTCCTCCCCTTCTGCATCCATGAGGTTTCTTCAGTTTGCAAACTCCTTGGGGCAGCAACTGCCTGTCTGAATAGGACATTGCTGGACACTGTTCTTGGCTGGCCTCAAGGCACAATGAGAATAAATGTGAATAACAACAGTCGTGACAAGCAACGTCAACAATAGTAATGACAATAATTATTATTGTTGTTATTATTATACAGTCTACCAGAATGATTTGGTAATTATTTGCATCATTTGTATAATATGTATAATTTGCATAAGCAGAATGAAAGACTGTTCCCATAAGCAGAGAAGATCTCAGCCATAATGTTTATTTCCCTCCATGTGCCAAGGATTCCTACTGGAGTCAGTGGGAGATTTTTTCTTTCCTTATTCTTAAACCCAATTGCTCTGATAGCAGAACTCCTTGTGGCATGTTGAAAGGGCTTTGCTACCTTTCCCTCCAGTTAAGCTCTTTCCAAATGAAGGTACTCAGCACAGCTCAGAAGCTTCTCATGACTCACAGGATCGAGCCCCTCAAGACAGCTGTCTTTGGGCTCCAACTATGAGAAGCTGATCAGAGATTATTTTTCTTCTTCTTCTTCTTAATTCTAATTATCTATTTACAAAACAGATTCCAGCAGCTCAAGAGTATTTATGGCCTAATGGAGAAAACCTCAGTGGGTGGCTTTTTGGCTCTCAAAGGGTAAGAAGCTCATCAGTGATGGAGGGAAGAAGGTATAGATTATGCAGACAAGGCAGAGGAAGGAGTGCAGGGAAAGCAGGAATGACTTACAGTACTGTGTGCAGAGTGCTCTTCCAAAGAGCCTGGCAGTTACTTCAAGCTGCCAGGCTCAGGAGGACAAACACTGTATTTCAGTTTTGTGCAGAGAATGCACTCCAAGAGGCACCAAATGTCTGTGGCAGTGAGTGTGGTCATTTCGTGGGTGTAGTTTCTTGGGCTTCTTGCACAGTTTCTCAGTTTGGAAGCTCTTGAAGGCAGTGCCTGGGGCTCTGTGTGAGGGGGCATTGGGGCACTTTGCTCCAAAGGCAGAGTGAAAACTAAGAAGGCAGGAGCTGCAGTGTGAAAAGCTGATAGCGTATAGGGTGGTAGAGCAGAAAGTTCAGGTTCTCACAGAAGAGTCTTTACTGCTTTAGGATTTGCAGTTTAATGCTGTGCTAAATTCTCATGTGTTGAGGCAGCCTGACTTTCCTTGCAAGCAAGCCAGCCTGAGAGCTTAAAGATAGTAACGCAGACTCTCCAGCACCCAGAAAGCTCAGGGCCCTGCTGTGCCCTTCCATCGGACCTGCCCGGGTTGGAAGCAGAGCTCTGCAGAGGCACTCACCGCTGGAGCTGCTTTGCTGCTGTGCATCCCCAATCCTGCCGGCAGCCCTGCAGAGCCAGAGGAGCACTGTGCAAAGCCTCTTCGTCTGTCTCAGGACCAGCCGGGTTAGATTATACTGCAGGCAAAGGCATGTTTGCAGTGTTTACTTTCTCGTCAAGTACTCAGCACTCCTTTTTGCTCCTGGAGCTGCTCTGGCTCTGTGGCTGGAGAGGAGTGCAGCAGAGGCCAGGCTGCAATCGCTGCTATCTAAACACATTATTGAGCGTGGAGGTGCCAGATCTTACAGGGATCTTGCCTTCCTGTGCTTGTTTAACTTAGCTCTCGGCAAGTCAGAGCTTGCTCTACTCCATCCAAATGTGTCTGCACAGAGGTGGGCATTTTAATTGCTGAAGTCTGAAAACTGACAGTAATTTGTTGCATGACACTAATTTTCCCATGGTCTCTCTTGCACTGGCCAAGTTACCTTGTGAGGACCTCCACAGACCCTCAGAAAAGTTATTTCAAATTAATGATCTGTGACTGTGAGGGAAAACATAGTAACCTTTCTGGCCACAAACCCAGATCTTCTCACAGCCTCTGTGTTTTGTGTTTGTTTTTTTGGCCACGGTAAGGGTGGTTTTGGACTGGGTTACTTTCATGCTGACAAACCTTTTAACCCAACTATCAAACCACCTCAATAATTTCTTCTCTTAATTGCTATCCCTCATAAATCAGTAACCCCACACGCTGTCAGCTGCAGGGTTAGGCTGGGTGCCACAAAGGCTGCATCCCTGTCCTCACGACTCCTTCCCTTGGGTACTGATTGATTGTGTACCTTGGGCAATTTGTTCTGCCCAAGTTTTGATCTTCCAATATTGACAGAAGAGCTGAGAGAGAAGATGTTTCTGAATTCATCTCCTTTATGCCCAGGAAATACCTTCTACTTGTAAGTTGAAAATGCTGACTCAGCTGTAGTGGAAGACAAAGGTAAGGAAGCTGTACACTAACTATGGGAAAACTAAAAACCCCTGTAGCTTGCTCTCATTTCTCATCTTACATATGCCCTCATACATACAGAGGTGATTCCCAGAGCCTTAGCGTTTTCTTTCCTTGTAACTAAAAAGATAGCTTAGTGCCTCTAAGTCAGAAAATAATCTATTTCCCAAGACTTTTGTGAAGGCAATCTCCATTTCTCTGCTGCTCTCCTGGTGATCTCTCCATCTTCCAGAGCTAATTTTCTCTTCACTGTGTTGCTATCTCCAGATTACCAAAGCTGATGCCAAAACTGACTCATTCCTAGCCCACATGACATTGTTTTTGCATTATATAGCACAGGGGTTGGGATGTGATCACATTATGATTTTATGTGTGAAAGAAGTATCTGTATGTGAGGAAGCAGTTTGGAGGAGAGGAACAAAGCAGCTTTTATGCCCCTTAGTGCAAAACTATTCCTTGGGGCCTGATTTGGTGTGTAACCTTGTTTTTTTGCACCTGCACAGAACTAAAGGCATTTACATGCCTAGCTATTATACCTGATTGCTGGCTAATTATGAGTGTGAGAAGAGAGGTGGGGGAGGGAGCAAAATAGATCTAATTTTTTTTTTTTCCTTGATGTTTTAGATATTTTCCATATAAACCCCTTTACAATAAGAGGCTGTTGGCAGAGAAGTGAGAGGTATGGCATATGAATGCCATTACAAATGCCATTTTCTAGCCACGGCATCTGAACGTAAGTGAAAACATGTTAAATGTTCTCCCAGCCAAATTTCAAAGCTAATTACTTTTGATTTCATAATTTTTAATGTTCACTAAGGGCTGGTAAAGAAAATGCATGTACATGTTAACAGCAAAGGTATAGCAAGTTATTTTGCTGGTGGCTTTGTCGAGCAGGACTATTTGTTCCAGGATTGTGCTATTTTAAAGCTCCTTGTCCTCACTTGAAACAACAGTGTGTGGAGTACAGATGATTTGCTGTTCTCACCACTGTAAATCACAGCTGCATCAAAGACACTCACTAGAGAGAAAGGAATAGGGAAGATGGAAAAGATTGTATTAGGGCTTCTGTATTTTTCTTGGTCTAGAGAGGATTTAAAAAGAAAAAAAAAAGAATAAATGAAAGAGAAATTGTATCTGTTGGGTAAAGGAGGATGCATTTAGCAAACCTGACCAAATGCTTCCAAATATGTTCATTTTGTTTGGCCTTGTGGAGAAGATATTTCCAGGGGTGCCAGGTTACTAAGCCTCCAAATCCATTTAGCTGGCCTGGAACAGTTGTTGATTTCCATTTCAATAGTTATTAGGGTGTTGGTTTTTTTTTGTTTTTGCTTTTGTCATCAGTAAAGCTTCAAATAAATACATTTTATTAGAGTTGGCCAGTCTGAGCACAGATGTGAGATCTCCCATAAGCTAAAGGCAGAGAACCCGTGGGACAGCAGTGCTCAGGATCTGAAGGCTCTTTTCTTCCAGAAAGCTTTGTCTGTGGAAATTCTCAAAGTGTGTGAGGTCCACACACATTTCAGATAAGCAAAAGGAGAACTGAAAGGTATTTCATCCAGACTGGGTGCTTGCTGTTTGGCTCTGCTCATACCAGTGAGCTGCAATACATTCACTTGGGATAAATTTATTTGCACTTGCTTGTGATACCAGCCCAGATTGCACAGACATTTTACAGTATTAGACCCCAAAAGCCAGACCCATAAATCACAGACAACATCTGCTATTCCCTTGTGGGAAGGGTCTTAAAAGAGTGTCTTCTGAGCATCTCTGTTGTATGTCATTTATTACAAGTGGGCCCTCAGCCTGGAACAAAAGAGACCTCCTACATCCTCTTCCCCAGGCAGCAATTAACTGACCTCATCTTCCCGCCCCCTCCATCAGCCCCCACAATCAATTACCCCAATCAGCTCTTGTGAAGGAGAAAACTGGGCAGACAGGTAGACCATTCTTCCAGTTTTGGGCACTTAGAAAAAAAAGTTCAATGCAGCAGGGTACTTAAATATGCAGTGATGGCTGCAGTAGACAAACTGGTCTGTGTAAGGGTACATGACTGCAAAATTCATTACAAATTTTCCTTTTCTCCCCCCCTCCTCCCCCAAATATGCTTTCTCTGTGTGTAAAATTTTGTAGATCTTTTAAGGTCTTTCCAATTCACTGGACAGAGCTTATCCAAGTAGCAGGAATTTTGTGTTATCTGTTGCTGGCCTCTCAAAACACATCTCTTGGTAGGATCGTTTGGCTCCTAATTATTGTCAAAATGAGAATGTGGGCATAGAGGCTAACTTCAGCCCACAGGGTTAATTAGTAAAATGGTAGAGGGCTGCAGAATGTGGTTAAATGCAGCAGAAGTGTTTTTCATCCCTAGAAGCTCATGGGCCACAGTAATGAGTATGCAAACTCTCTGCCATTCAGGTGGGAGAAGTAATTAAGTTCCTCCCTAGAAGTAGATGGGTGAAACAATAGATGTCGCCGTCCAAATCACTGTCCTTGAGGCAGGCCTAGACTGGAGGAGAGGAAAGGGAGATTTCCTGAATGGGAAAGAAACATTGCTTTGATTATGTGAGTACAGTAGGAGAGGATGAAAGTAGGCTAAAGAAAACAGGAAGATCACTGACCCTGTGACCTTGGCAGAAAGCAAAAAGAGAAACAAGGTCCTTTGGAAACTTAACTGGCAGTACCAGGGCTTGAAAGAGAACATTTATATTTGTCTTTGGAAGAATTAAAATAGAAAATAGAATATCAAAATGGGGGAATAGAAAATAGAATATCAAAATGGGGAAAATTGATTCCTTTCATCAGTGGTTTCACACACAGAAGTATTTCTGGGGTCTAAAGTGCTAAGAATGTATTACAGATGCATGAATTAAATTGTTGCATAATAGTCTCCAAAATTTAAAGGAAGCACTGCCATATATTTTATGTGTTTCCTTTCTCATTAATTTGAGGTACATGAAACTCTGTTGTATCAGTGGAGCTGCACATGGGTGTAAGATTTTGTGTGTGTGTGGTGAGCAGAGAACTGCTACCCTGCACCTTCCTCCCTGTGATTCACACTGCGGATTGTGCCTCAGACCTTGGAGAACTAATGCAAAAATAATAAGTGTCCAGCTTTGTAGCGTTGTCCAGACAGTCAATCTTTGAGCAAAGCAACAAGTTTACTGACTGCATCCTTCTTGGCTGGCTTAAACGACTTCAACACTCAAAATGTGGTTTCTCAGCTCCCACTGTAAAATATGGGAGGTCACAAAAGGAGCTGTTCCTAATCCAATTGTTTCAGAGTCCATCCTGACATCTCTGCCCTGCTGAATTAAGGGCAAAGCTCCAAGAGACTTTAAGTGGAGCCAAGATTTAATTGATGATTTGGGGGAAAAAAAAAAAAGGAAAAAAAAAAAGAAAAAAAAAGAAAAAATAAAAGGGGGGAAAAAATAAATAAGGAAAAAAGGAGAAAAAAGGAATAAAAAGGAAAAAAATGAAAAAGGGAAAAAAGGAAAAAAAGGAATAAAAAAGGGGAAAAAAGGAAAGAATAG
>WBNM01025274.1:3711-17657 GCA_013399055.1 Ramphastos sulfuratus
TTTTTGGGGGGGGGGGTTGGGTTTTTTGGGTTGTTTTGTTTTGTTTTGTTTTTTTTCCTCTTACATCTTCCTAAAAATACCATGAAGCTCTATATTTAGCTTTATAGATCATATGTCTGTTCCTGATCTTGCTGAATCCAGTTTCCCACTAAGGGTTGGACTCACCAGCAGCTTGATCTGGCAGAAACAACTTCCTCCTCCCCAGCCAAATCTTTTTTATTCTTCTAGATTTTCTTATATTATGATGCTACTTGGGTTCACAACTTGGGAATCACTTTCACCTTCAGCAAATGCAAAGAACCACCTGTTTGAAGTAAGGTTCTTAAACATTAAACTTTCCATAGAGCGCTGGTACATATTTTTTAATTTCTTGAGGTTGAACCTGAGAAACTGAGCTGGGCCACAAGTTGCTACCCCAGGTGATCTTATTCACTGTTAGTCCTAGAACCACACCCAGTCAAGCTATGCTCCATGCAACTCACAATCCCCAACGTTCTCCTTAACAACAGGCAACATCCTAATCATTTATCAGCATTAATCTGGAATGAAATGGGGAAGCTGAAGTTACTCACTCCCCTCAGCAGCAGTACAGGCATGAGACTGTTCAAACTACATCAGCATTTTTAGACCCTCCCAAAGGAAGAATCCTTCATTACTGCACTATTTTTCATTAATATGCCTTTGAAGTTATTTCTGTGGTAATAGCTGGCCCTGGGATTACCTGACAACAGCAGAGTGAGAGCATGTTCTGCTGAGGGGGAAATATATTTTATAGCTATTATTGTTTTAATTAACTGTTCAGAATGGCACACAAATAGAATGCCTTGTAAAATGAAGACTTAGCAGCCATGCTTTTGAAAATATTGTAATTCTCTCATGTGCAAATTGCTATCTTTTGCTTCTTAGCTTCAGGCCTGAAAAGCAGTTCAACATTTGTTAAAACAATTGTCTTCCCTTGTTACAGGATTATCAAATTAGGCTTTTATCATTTTGTTCTAAAGGGTTATTTTATTATTTTTTTTTCAATATTAATAATTTAAAAGGATTTCAGAAAATAATCAAGTAATTAACCTGATCAGACAGTAGGGATACATAGAGCTATTCAAATTAGCTATTTTTAAATTATGCTGCTTCCTACAGCCAAATTTAGAAGGATTTTGAAGTCTTCCTTATGCTTGTAATTCACCAAAGCCCACTGTTATCAGCAGAGGCTCTCATTACATGCTTTGTGACTCGGCTGAGACTTATCTCTCCCTCATGCAGCTGCTGGAACAACCAAGCTGCTCTGGCCAGCCCAGCAGGGACAAGCAGCACGGTCTGGTGGCCCCGGGCACCAGAGTGGGGGCCCCTTTTCTAATCTCAGCTCTGTGACTGACCAGCTGTGTGACCCTGGAAGAAATACTCCTGTATCTCTGTTTCTCCTTTACCCTTTGCCTGTCTCAATTATTTAGACTGTAAGCTGTGTGTGACAAGGAGAGTTTGCAGCTGCAGCACTGTGGGGACAAGTGAATGCCTCAGTCTAAGGGGATCACAGAATCATAGAATCATAGAATGGTAAGGCTGGAAGGGCCCTCAAAGATCATCTAGTCCCAATCCCCTGCCATAGGCAGGGACACCTCCCACTAGAACAGGTCACTCAAGGCCTCGTCCTACCTGACCTTGAACACCTCCAGGGAGGGAGCAGCCACAACCTCCCTGGGCAACCTGTGCCAGTGTCTCACCACCCTCACTGCAAACAACTTCCTCCTAACATCCACTTTCAATCTCCCCTCTGCCAGTTCAAACCCATTGCCCCTTGTCCTGGCATTACAAGACCTCATCAATAGTCCCTCCCCAGCGCTCCTAGAACCTCCTTCAGATCCTGGAAGGCTACTCNTGCAGGACCTTACACTTGGCCTTGGGATGCTCCAGGTATTGCCATAGCAGAGACAAAATGAAGCCATTTCAACATCCATTGTGTCATGTGAAATTACCTAATTAACAGGTAATTTAATTACCTAATTGAAATAACCTAATAAACATCTGATAGGTTCAATTAAATTATCTATGTTCAGATAGTTCTCCTTAGTTTTATTTCAAATAACTGGGGAACAATTAAATTATCTGTGTTCAGACAGTTCTCCTTAGTTTTATTTCAAGTAACTGGGGAACACCAGATTGGTAGGAATGCTTCTGCTGGGTTGCAGTCATTACTGAACAGCACATGTGGGCTAGGAGGGGTTTACACCAATAAGCTGAGTCCAGGAATTTAATCCACCTGCAGCTTCACACTGTCTTTTTTTAAAGAAAGTAGGAATCTTAATACTTTCCCTTTCTCAGGTAATACATCCAGATTTCCAGTGAGATTTGGTAGGACATAGGTGACAATACTACCAAGGAAAGAAAGGCCAGCATAAAATCTAAATGGCTATCAGGAGCAAAATGCTCCTGCCCAGAAACCTGGTCTAGGAGGAGGTGTTCCAGTGCATGACTGGGTAGTTGGAATCAGATGATCTTTAAGGTCCCTTTCAACTCAAACCACTCTATGATTCTATAAGTAATGTTTGCTTATATCCAGTAAGTTATCCAGCAGAGTAAAATGATGCTGGTTTCATACCATCACAGGTCAAAACAAAGGTCAATTTTATACCTGTAACCCTTGTGTGCAAACTGCCTGTGTTTTCCAGCCTGTAGGGTTGGTTTCACTGTGGAGGTGAAAATCTTCATAGCTGGATGGGAAAAGGGAGGTTGAGTTATGACCTGCAAAATCGAAGAAGTGGTATATTGATTAGTCTCTCTGTTGGACTGAGTATTCCATATGTTGGATTGGTTATTAGATTGGCTGAAGTGGGGATTGAGAGGCAACAGAAATGGGAATAGGCAGCAAAGTGCCTTGACAAAACTCAACAGTTTACCTGGTACAATGCACATCCCATACAGGACACAACACAGCATTGGATGGCACAACTTTTCTGAAGGGTTGCTAAGACACAGCAATTAACAGGGAATCAATTAAATAATTCCTTTGAAGATAATTTCACTATTTCTGCTCTGAACTGTTTTTATCTACAGGGTGTTCTTCGCTCCTTCATAGTTAAGCTAAAGGCAGATTCTTAAAGACTTCTTTGCATATGTTGGAAAAAGTGTTGCTAAATGGCATATGTTTTGCCCTAGAAATTTTTGGACATTGCAATACAAAAGAGATGTGGAGGTGCTGGAGTGGGGCCAGAGGAGGGCAATGAAGATGGGGAAGGGCCTGGAGAATAAATCTGATGAGGAGCAACTGAGGGAGCTGGGGATGGTTAGTGTGAAACAGAGGAGTCTGAGGGCAGAGCTCATTGCTGTCTACAGCTACCTGAAGGGACATTATGGAGAGGCTGCTGCTGGGCTCTGCTCACAAGTAACTGGAGACAGAACAAGGGGGAATGGCCTCAAGCTGAGGCTGGGGAGGTTTAGATTGGACATTAGGGAAAAGTTTTTCGTGGAGAGAGTGGTCAGGGACTGGAATGAGCTGCCCAGGGAGGTGGTGGAGTCACCAACCCTGGCTGTGTTTAAGGGTGGTTTGGATGTGGTACTTAGGGATGTGGTTTAAGGTGAATCCTGTAAAGTAGGGTTTTAGGTTGGACTTGGTGATCCTGAGGGGCTTTGCCAACCTGGGTGTTTCTGTGATTACTGTGTACAGCTGAGAACAGGGACACATTTGTACACATGCCAGTAGTAAGCCTGTACACAATGCCATGTGTCTTTCGGGGTTTAGTACTGAGCAACCTTGAAAAAACTGTTCCTAAAAACCCCCCTCCCCCTTTTTTTTCAAACAAACCTGAAGTAATAACACTAAAAAGTGCAAACCAGATAGAGCAATCTACAAACTGCAACAGAAAGCTGCTTTTAAAGAAAAGGAAAGCTCAGCTAGGAAGCTGTCAAATGCAGGCAAGGCATAGTTTGTGCTCTCCCTGCAAAGGCTTCTTTTTAGTGGCCATTTTAGGAGCAGTCTAACAGTGAGGTTAATTGCTTAATCTGCAAACTAAGTCCTGGATGGAGTTATAAAAAGAGATGTTGAAATGATCCTTGGAGCAATGAAAGGGCATCAATATGTCTTTTATCCTGGGGAAGCATAACTGGGGAGGCAGGGAGGGGAATGTAACATTTGAAGATACTGCCTGGACAGCAAACAAAATCCTTAGGCTGTCAGAGTGGAATCTGAGACTGCTGGCAAGCCAAGGTTGTGTTGAAAGCCCTGCAGGTTGTTCTATGGCTCTAGAATACTTATCAGCAACATTAAAAAAGGAATGTCAGAAGTACCAAGCTATCACAGGAGCCTTCCCAAGGATCTGCTCACGTGCCTGTCTGCTGGGAAGCCAACAGCTGTGGTGTGTTCTTACTCTGTGAATCTCTGCTCAGGAAGACAAGAATCGAGACTAACTCACTTTGGAGCAGCAGGATAAAGAGCACTGATACAACTTTTAAACCTCAAGCTTCAATTAAACCCACAGAGAAAATTCCCACCATGATATTCTTCAATGGCAAGGCAGAAGTTTCACTTTTACATCAACAGATGTGGCGGATTTCATGAAAAAAACCCCATTAAATATGATTGCAATAAAGAGTGTTCCTTTTGCTAATGAGATCAGGAGGTATCTGACTGCTTCTGATTGCTTGACTCAGTGTGACCTCACCTGCTCTTTGGAGTGATTTGATCTGCTTATAAGAGAGTATACAAATAAAGAGAAGGGAGCAACTGTGGGTCTTGTATTGTGGCAATCAGATTTGTCTTTTGAGTTTTTGCCACCTAGGAACCTTTTATTTTTTTTTGCATGTGGAAAAGTCTAACACTAGAAGACTCCTAATTAAGCAATTCATGTGTGAAGGAGCTGCTGGCTTGCTTTATGCTGCTGATACTAATGAAGTGCATGTATTACCTCTTATTTTCTAGCAAAACTATTCATCTGCTTGCTGTTCCTTCAGGACACAACTGCAAGGTAAACTTTTGTAAGCTAAGAATTGCTCTGAGCACAGCACCTGAACACAGGACTGGCAGCCTGACTTTAACTCAGTGACATTAAATTGATGCAGTTCAGAGCCAATGAGGGTGAACTGATGTAAGCTGTGTCAAGTGCCCCAAACAAGGTGTGTTTAGTTAAATAAATCAGTCAGCAGCATGTGTTCACAGCATGCACCTCTAGAGAGTGTCTTCACAGCTTCCTTAGTCACAAGACACTGGTTTAAAATGCCTAAAATTGACTAAATATGCATGTATTAAAAAAAAAAAAAAAAAGAAGTCTTTATCTTCCTGCTGCATGATACTGTCATTTTAAAACACAAGAGGTTGCAGCAGAAATAGTAGACATGTAGAACAGATGAAAACCTGGTAACTGAATTCAGGGAGGAGCTATCAGTGGGCAAGGATCATCTGGTGTGCCTGTTTCCAGTAGGCTTCAATGGGCATTACTGGAAGTCCTGGCACTGCTCAGTGATTTCATGAGCAGGGAGGACATGAATACACCAGCTGAAAACTATTGAGTAAGAATAAGGACAGAGAAGCTGTACAAAGAACTTTCACCTGAGTCTGTTAGTCTTGCTCCAATCAAATGCCTTAACATAATAAACAGTGAACTGGTCTGTTTCAACACACCTATGTAGGATGTAATAGATTTTGTAGTGCTTAAAATCTGCAAGGTTGGATACCTTGCTAGAAGTTATCCTTCCACCAAACATTCATTAAGTGTACTCTGTACACATTATACAGGTAGGAAATAAGACTCATCTCTGTCAGAAGATTCCTTTTTGATGTTCATGGAATCATAGAATGGCTTGAATTGGAAGGGACCTTAAAAAGAGGTTAGTTCCAACCTCCCTGCCATGGAGAGGGATGCCTCCCGCTAGACCACGTTGCTCAAAGCCTCATCCAGCCTGGTCTTCAATACTGCCAGGGATGAGGCATCCACAACTTTTCTGGGCAACCTCTTCCAATGTCTCACCACCCTCACAGTAAAGAACTTCTTCCTCACGTCCAATGTAAATCTACCCTGCTCTAGTTTCAAAACATTGCCCCTTGTCCTAGCACTACAAGCCTTTGTAAAAAGTCCCTTCCCAGCTTTCCTGCAGCCCCCTTCAGGTACTAGAAGGCTGCTCTAAGGTCTCCCCAGAGTGTTTCCTTCTCCAGGCTGAACGGACCCAGCTCCTGCTTAGAGCAGAGGTCCTCCAGCCCTTCAATCATCTTTGTGACCCTTCTCTGAACTCTCTCCATCAGGTCTGTGCCCTTCTTGTGTTGAGAAGTCCAGAGCTGGATGTAGAACTCCAGGTGGTGTCCCACAAGAGCAGAGGGACACAATCACCTCCCTTGACCTGCTGACCATGCCTCTTTTGATGCAGCCCAGGATACGGTAGGCAAACGGTGCTGGTTTTTATAAATCCATCTGTAACTAGTGTGAAACTTCTGCACCTCAACCAGATCTCATTTACCAGCAGTTGTGAGTGCTTGGGCATGATGCTGCTACAGGAGTCTGGGCTTTTTCTGCCTGATTCCATGAAGCATGAATTAGGGTGACAGCACTACTGGACCTTTAAGGAAGCTGCTGTGCTTCTGCCAGCTTTGCTTGTGGTGCAGTTTTTTTGTCTGGAAGTTAAACTGGTGCAGTTCCTAGTGTAGATGTAGATATGTTGGGTGCTTTTATACAGGTGTAGTCTTTTTCCTATTTGAAAAACTGAAGCCTCTGAACTGGCAAAGCTGTGTCTGTGTGAATAGGATTATAGCACCTACAGGATTCCAGCAGAGCTGTTGCTTTGCTTTCATTTAGGCAAAGTCCTCCCTTCTTAGGCTACTTCAAATGAATGTCTTGAACTCTCAGTTCATAACTTGAAAAGATGCCCTAAGCACAGAGCCACACCAATTTAACTCTACTTGGTTGTGTGGTAGAATATGAAGTCATGCTACAGCCACACTCAAATCTTCAGCTATTATTCAGCATTTAAATATGTGAATCAGAGAACACACCTAAGAACATGCCAAATAAACCTGCCATGATTTCAGGCACCCATTTTCTTGTGTTTCATTCTTTGGGGTGGAGATATGTGCAGAAACATTGGAAAACTTGGGCAGAAAAAGATTTTCCTTTCACATTTGTGAATGCTAATAAAATTTCAGCTCTTGAACTTGTTCCAAGTACATTTTGAAGCCTTTGTGCCCTGCATTAAACACCAATCAGAAATTGAAAGTGAAGAATAGAGAAGCTTAATTTTTTTTTCCATATACTTCTTATGATTAATGTAAAAAGTATGTGTGACAGAAAAGGATTACAGACCAATAGCACCACTTCCCCTGTAATCTTTATCCCTTTCCTGACTAAGTGCTATCTGCTAATACAAATCCCCAGGATCCTGACCTCTCTTTTTTTGCTTTCCTTCCCTGCAAGCATGGTGGAGGAAATGATTCCTGTCACGTACCCAGAGGGGGCATATTTACATGGCTCCACATGGTGTGACGAGGAAATCCTGTTGCAGAGAATTCAGCAGGAAAGCAAAGAGCTTGCCTGTGCTGCCCCTCTTTTTTTGGAAGTCCTTCCTCAGCTTCCCTACAGGTTTGCTTCCTGAATTGCCACTTCTGTGGCTCTGGCAGTACAGATCTCTTTGTTCCTCAGGTTTTGAACACGGAGGTTTCCAGGACGTCCATCTCCTTTGTGGTATCTTGCCATATATGAAGTGATTGTGGTGTTGCCTGCTACTGATTTTTGCTTTGCAGATTGTGTAGCACTCTTTTAAGTTATTCCTCCACTGAGCATCTTTAAGCTCCGCACCTAGGTAAGGAACCACTCTAAGTGCTTTAATTCTATTCTCTTCTGGGCTGGGGGGAAAAGGATCCACTGCAGACAAGGGGCATTACAATTTCAAATCCTAAAGCATTCAGGCAGCTTTGGCTGTAGGCTAGGGGGAACCAAGCACAGAAGGGTTTAATATTTGCTTTAAACTCAGCGTGAGAGCCTTTCTTCACCTATGATGTCAATACCAACAAGGCTGAATTCCCTTTCCTACCCATCAGTAGGAAAGGGAATCAAAATCTGATTGATCTGTAATCAAAATCCTCAGTGAATCTAGCAAATGTAGGACCCTGTGTAAAGCCAACACAGAGCTTATGCTAAAAATGGATTTTTTTTTTAATTTTTTTTTTTTTTAATGTGTGTGATAGCAAAAGCTATAGAGTGAGTGTTAAGAAAGCACACTGCATGGGAGTGTCATTCTCCACTTTCCAACCAGGAATACACTCTTCTAAAGGCCAACTGCTCCTTCAGCTGGTAGCCAGGACACCTCTGCTTACAGGATCACAGGAGGTGTTCAAGGCCAGGTTGGACGAGGCCTTGAGTAATCTGTACTAGTGGGAGGTGTCCCTGCCTATGGCAGAGGGTTGGAACTAGATGATCCTCAAGGTCCCTTCCAACCCTACCATTCTATGATTCTATGGATGGAAGGGTCCCAAAGGGTCCTTTGGAAAGGGATCTCTTTGGGTTGGAAGGGACCCAAACAGATCATTGAGTCCAACTCCCCTGCCAGAGCAGAACCTCACAATCTAGCTCAGGTCCCACATGAACACATCCAGACAGGCCTGGAAAGTCTCCAGAGAAGGAGATTCCACAACCTCTCTGAGGAGCCTGTGTCAGTGCTCTGGGACCCTTACAGCCAAGAAGTTCCCTCTTGTGTTGAGGTGGAACTTCCTGTGTTCAGAGATGGATCTGACCAAAAACCATGAGATTAAGAACAAAACCACTGTTCTGGTGTAGCATTAGTTTTGATTACACTACTGTATGTTAAAACCTTTAAGCTTTGGGAACATCTTGGTCTAGATCTCACTTCGTGCCTCAGAGCCATTGCTACTTTTGTACAATGGACCACAGAGTGGTTTAAAAATCCTCACTTTCAGAGAGGAGTTTATCTAAACAGAAACATTTTATGCTTTATTCCAAAGCCTTTGTTCTACTTACAGCTTTTGGTCTGTGTCTCCCATCTGTACAGCCTTTCAGAATGACACAGAAGAAACACAGCAGGCCTCCTGTGATTAAATAAAATGCAACAAGATGAAACACTGGGGCTGTGTTCTGCCTTTTGCCAGTCTTAGGATAAGGAGAGTCAAAAGTAACGAACGATAGGATGAGAGGAAATGGCCTCAAGTTGCACCAGGGGAGGTTTAGATTAGATATTAGGAAAGGTTTCTTCACTGCAAGAGTGCTCAGGCATTGGAACAGGCTGCTCAGGGAGGTGGTGGAATCACTGTCCCTGGAGGTGCTCAAAAATGTGTATGCATGGCACTCTGGGATGTGGTTTAGTGGCCTTGGTGGTATTGGCTTGAGGGTTGGACTTGATGTTAGAGGTCTTTTCCAGCCTTTATGATTCTGTGATTCTATGACATTCAAGTTTCCCAGTCTTCTCTCTCCAGCATAGCAGTAATCTAGAAACCTAAAACCCCAAATGGTCAAAACCTTGTAGCCAGGTGGGGTTGGTCTCTTGTCCTAGGCAACCAGCAACAGAATGAGGGGATACAGTCTCAAGTTGTGCCAGGGGAGGTCTAGGCTGGATGTTAGGAGGAAGTTCTCGACAGAGAGAGTGATTGGCATTGGAATGGGCTGCCCAGGGAGCTGGTGGAGTCACTGTCCCTGGAGGGGTCCAAGTCTGGATGGGGCACTTAATGTCATGGTCTGGTTGATTAGCTAGGGCTGGGTGCTAGGTTGGACTGGATGAGCTTGGAGGTCTCTTCCAACCTACTTGATTCTATGATATAAATGAAAAAGATTGTGCAATCATTAAAAAAAGAAAAAAGTAAACAAAGTGTTTCTCTTCTTTCCAGTAACACTGGAATTTATCCAATGCCCAAACCAGTTTTGACCTGCTTCAAGATGTTTGGGCTGAAAATCTGACATTATGTGTTTAAGGTAAGAGCTACTAAAAGGATACTGTTAGGATTTTCACAGTATGAAAGTGTACAACCCTGTGCAATAGAGAGCTGTAGAATATATATGCAGATAAATGTTTAAGGAGAAAAAGTTTCTCCTTAACAAAAATATTTCAGTTTTTTAGGCTGGAGAGTGACTTTTCATAAGGGTGTCTAGGAATAGGACAAGAGGGAATGGTTTGAAGCTGAGGGGTAGATTTAGACTGGATCTTAGAATAAGTTCTTCAGTATAAGGGTGGTGAGACTCTGGAATAGGCTGCTCAGGGAGTCTGTGGTTGCCTCCTCCCTGGGGCGTTCAAGGGCAGATTGAGAGGTGTCCCTGTGCATGGTGGGAAGGCTGGAGTAGATGATCTCTGAGGTTCCTTCCAACCTAAGGCGCTCTGTGACCCCACCTCTGAGGTTCCTTCCACCCTAAGGCATTCTGTGACCCCCTCTCTGAGGTTCCTTCCAACCTAAGGCGCTCTGTGACCCCACCTCTGAGGTTCCTTCCACCCTAAGGCATTCTGTGACCCCCTCTCTGAGGTTCCTTCCAACCTAAGGCGCTCTGTGACCCCACCTCTGAGGTTCCTTCCACCCTAAGGCATTCTGTGACCCCCTCTCTGAGGTTCCTTCCAACCTAAGGCGCTCTGTGACCCCACCTCTGAGGTTCCTTCCACCCTAAGGCATTCTGTGACCCCCTCTCTGAGGTTCCTTCCAACCTAAGGCGCTCTGTGACCCCACCTCTGAGGTTCCTTCCACCCTAAGGCATTCTGTGACCCCCTCTCTGAGGTTCCTTCCAACCTAAGCCATTCTATGATTAGGAAGAGCCAAAATTACTAAAGTCCTCTCATTCTGTAGTGCAATAAAAGTAGGTAGAAGGTGGAGTACAAGGACAAAGGCAAAAAATATTAAATCTATAAACATTCTTTAGGTTTTTCTTCTTTTACTGAAAAAAAAAAAAACAAACCAAGACACTCCATACATTTAAAATTGCTGTTACAATTTTCAGTTTTGTTAGCAGATATCTAGCTGGCTTATTAACAGTTAGGTATTTTTCTGTATCACAGAAAAAAGAATTAAGAGAGTTAAGAGAGAGAAGACAATTAAAGAAGACAAGAGCTACAGTTCTGGTCCTGCCTTACAGTTTCAAATGAAAGAAAATCCTTATATACAACTTGTCAAAGACTGTAAGGTCAAAGTTTCCCCCTCCCAGACAATTTACTTTCTATAAGTCTGTAGGGAATAGTGAACACCCTAAAAAGACTCAACTTAGGCAGTCAGCACTGTGATAAGGTTGACTAACACAGCTCATAAATGCAGGACCTTGACCACTGGGGCTGTGATTTAGGCTGTTTTCCACACACAGGACCACACTCAGCTGCTTCCCACCTGGGTAGGCACAATCCCAAGCACAGCTCCAGGCTGGGTAGGGAATGGCTAAGAGCAGCCCTGAGGAACAGGCCCTGGGGGTCTGGGGTGATGAAAAGCTCAAGATGAGGCTGCAGTGTGAGTGCAGCCCAGACAGCAACTGTGTGCTGGGCTGCAGCAAGAGCAGTGTGGGCAGCAGGGCAAGGGAGGGGATTNCCTGCCCAACATGTGGATCTCATTTTGCTTAGCAGTGTTGTGGGACCCAATCCTCTGTGCTGACTCTGCTCTGAAGGGTGGCACACTGCAGGGCACAGCACCTCCCTGCAGTAGGGTGGGAGCTGACAGCATGGGCTGCTGATGTTTTAAAGCTGCAGAGGTTTTCCTTTATAGATTTGCTCAGTTAAGCTATGAAAAATACAATTTCTCCATGTTTGACTGCTGTTTTATGAGGCCATCAATTTTTAAGAGGATTTTATGAAGTCCTGATCCAGGTAAGCATGGTTATTAGGCAACTTCTCTCTAGTTTTAAGACAAAAAGAAAAACTACAAATAAAGTGATAAAAATAGGCAGCAACCAAACCCTTTAGGAGGTTGTGTGTGCAAGGTAAGGATTTAGGTTTGATTTTGAGCAACAGGAAGAGAAGGAACTCTAGAGCTCTAAGATGAATCATTGTCCCTTGCCCATCATAAAGTTTAATTTTCAAGTAGTTTAGCCTCAGATTACCAGAAATAATTTCTGGTTCCACTCTAGATAATATTGATGAGACAGATGTAGATTTAAGGGTCATTAAAGAATGCTCATTCACAAAATTATGCACTTACCTTTAATAACATATTTAAATCTCATTGAAGCTAATGGGGTTTAAAAATGGTCTTCAGTCCTTTAGCTTCCAATAGAACTGTAACATTTTCTTCAACTCTAAAAGTCTTTAAATGTTTTCTCTTAACTGGGGACTTCCTCATCTTCCTGTTTTGTAGGACTATCTTTCAGGACATTCCCAGCCTCCCAGGTACAGGGAGAGGGAGCATAGATGGTATAAATGGGGAGCAGGGTGAAGTTCTACCACCACCTCCATTTATTCTATGATGGGAGAGGCACCAGAGGCACCACAGGGGTAGTGTGTGCACATCTGGGACATGGTCTGGAGCCTGTCTGGTAAATCACCACTCATGTGGCACAGGCAAAAAATATTGCAAACTTCTTGTTTGCCTGCTGCAGATACATTTAAAAGAGGGTTTTCCCCTCTTTTTTCCTGCAGATTTGGGAAGGGGGATGTGCTTTTCACTATTATTTTTCTGCTAGAATGGCATTTTATGAAGAATCACAGAATGGTAGGGGTTGGAAGTGAGCTCTGAAGATCAAGCCCAACACCTCTGCTACAGCAGGATCATCTAAAGGAGATCACATAAGAACACATCCCAACAGGCCTTGAAAGTCTCCAGAGATTCCATTACCTCTCTCCAGTGCTTTACCACCTTCAAAGTCAAGAAGTTCCTTCTCAAGTTTGGATGGAACTTCTTATATTCAACTTTATGCCTATTACCACTTGTCCTATCATTGGTGACCACTGAGAAGAGTCTGGCCTCATCTTCCTGACACCCACTATCAGTTAGGATCTGAAAGATGATTTTTCAGCCATTCATCCTCAGCATCTCCTTGGCCCTGGTCTATTTTCTGCTTTGTACAGCACTTCCCATTTCCCACATGCAGCTAAACCTCCCCAAAAGCACATAAACACAAAGATTTTACTTTCTTCATTTAAAAAGCTTTGATAAAGAATCATGATGGTGATGATGATGATTGTTTACTGTGTTATTTAAAGGAGAAGTTCCATTCAGGGACAAAGGAAACAACTCATTTAGTAGAAGTGGTCAAATGACATTCCGGGAACATGAACGTCACTGGGGGTCCCTAGTGACTGAGACTTCAAACCCTTTGGCTGTTCTCTGTTTATTTAGTGACAGAAATGTGGAATGCTTCTGCAAAATTACTTGGAAGAGACTTAGCAGTGAGTAATCTCAGCTTTCTGTCTGTTTTTTCCATTCCCTGTGCAATTCAGTAGTACCTGAACTCGCACGGGGGTGCACTTTTAGCCACTCAATAAGAGGAATAAATGAATTTGTAGCAAAAACATTCAAATGTTTCAAAGGTAAGGTCAAGATGGAGAGCCATGGGGTAGCCAAGGAGATCATGGATTTTATCCCCTTCAGTGCAGAGCAAGGAAGAAGTTAGCCTTGATAGGTCTTTCAGCAACCTGATCCAGTCCCTGTTTACTGCAGGGAGGTTGGACTAAGTGACTTTTAAAGGTCTCTTCCCACCCAAACCATTCCCTCATTCTATGATTACTTCTTTCTATCTCTCAAACAGGGAAGTTTACTTAAATGTTTTTACCAAGCAACTAGGGTATCTTTTTAAAAACATGGAAAAAAAAAATAAACCATCACAACATTACTGGAAGGAAAGAACAGAGCTCAATTCTATTTTTCTTTGCTACTAGGAAGAAATGCCCTGTTTGGTTTCTTATATTCCTTCCTTTCCAGATTTAAAAGGTACCAATTCTTAATTTCTATACTGATCAAGTATTGGGAGGAACCATATCTGTGGTTTATCTTAACTTACTAAGATCCAGGAGTTAAGATTTAAGAGTTAAGATTTATGTCCAGACAGCCAACTGTGTGCTGG
>WBNM01025276.1:0-11349 GCA_013399055.1 Ramphastos sulfuratus
CTCCCAAACCATCACAACCATTCAAGCATAGCTTAAGCCCCATGTAGAGCTTTCCTATTTAAAAGCCTTGATGGGTTTTAATTTGTTAACTGCTTCAGCATCCTAGACTGTCATGTCAAGGAATCTGTGAAGACTTGGAGCCATGAGTTCCAGTCTAGATCTATGGTGGCTCCTGCCTCTTTTCTGCAGCTCAGCCTGGTTTCATGTGATGCCTCTTACCTCTCCTAGGGGATCTGCTCCCACCATATTGACATAGTTTGCACAGATGATAGCTAGATGTGGCCGCTCAAGCAAGCAGTTGGAAAGGATCTGTTGCCTTGGAACTATCATGTATTAAAATGATCACAAGAGGCACAAAATGTAGTGGAGGAAGATTCCAACATGTTGTAAAACAGAACCATAATTTCATCCAATTATCAGTGTAGTATGAAAACAATGTGCTGTACAGATTAATTAGCTGTTGAGTTTGGAAATGCCTTAAAACTATTAGACTTTAAAAGCATTTATGCAATTCATAATCTTTCTTCTCACCTCTGCCCGCATACTGCTCTTCACTTTACTTCTATGACTCTAAAAGATGTACCTAGACCAAACAGCAAAGACTAGTAGTGTCCAGAGAATAAAACATATGAAAATAGTCCTCTTTTTCAATTTTCCTTCCTTAAAGAAGAGCACTTTTTCCCTTGTCAACATAGTAATGCACAAAGCATGCTGGGTTAAGAACTGGTTGGAGGGCTGGGCCCAGCGAGTGGTGGTGAATGGTGCCACATCCAGTTGGCAGCTGTCACCAGTGGTGTGCCCCAGGGATTGGTGCTGAGCTCAGTCCTGTTTAATATATTCATTGATAACCTAGATGAGGGGGTTGAGTCCACCACCAGTAAGCTTGCAGACAACACCAAGTTGAGAGCATGTGTGGATCTGTTAGAGAGCAGGAGGGCTCTGCAGAGGCACCTGGACAGGCTGGGCATATGAGCACAGTCCAATGCCATGAGCATGCCTTGTTAAAACAAGGCCAAGTTCTGGGTTCTGCACCATGGCCACAACAACCCCATGCAGCACTACAGGCTGGGGAGAGAGTGGCTGGAGAGCAGCCAGGCAGAGAGGGACCTGGGGGTGCTGGTCAACAGCTGACTGNAAAAGAGCTTTCATAGAAACTAGAGATATTTCAGCCTGGAGAAGAGAAGGCTTCCAGGAGACCTTAGAGTAGCCTTCCAGGATCTGAAGGGGGCTCCAGGAAGGCTGAGGAGGGACTATTGACAAGGGCTGGGAATGCCAGGACAAGGGGCAATGGGTTTGAAGTGGCAGAGGGGAGATTGAAAGTGGATGTTAGGAGGAAGTTGTTTGCAGTGAGGGTGGTGAGACACTGGCACAGGTTGCCCAGGGAGGTTGTGGCTGCTCCCTCCCTGGAGGGGTTGAAGGCCAGGTTGGAGGAGGCCTTGAGTGAGCTGTGCTAGTGGGAGGTGTCCCTGCCTATGGCAGGGGGTTGGAACTAGATGATCCTTGAAATCCCTTCCAACCTTACCATTCTATGATTCTATGATTATTTTTCATTTTGTTGATAACAAGCCAAAAAACATTACTCAGTATGAAATGAAATGCAGCCTAGATTTGCAGGTAGAAGAATCAGCTGCAATTCTGAGCAGTTCCAATTAAAAGAGGTGAAGTCCTAAAGCGATGAGAGTTTCACTAACCACTAATTAAATAGTTCTGCCAGAAGGAAAAGGAGAATGAGGAATGAAATGTAAAACATTGTGTCTGGCCTTTGTTACAGAGATGCTTGAACAATGAAAGGGTATCTGAGTGCAGAGCCTCTGCCCAACCCATTTGTAATTATTTTGTGGCTTCTTTTTCTAAATACATAAAGAAATAGAAATTTGGGTAGGGGTAAATAAAGAAACAGTCCTTCTGCAACCTTCTTGTGGGCCCCCTTCATGTACTGCAAGGCTGCTGTTAGGCAACTGTTAGCCTTCTTTTCTCTAGGCTGAATGACCCCAGCTCCCTCAGCCAATCCTCATAGGAGAGGTTCTGAAGCACATTGGAGGTTCTGAAACTTTCTTTGATTTTCACCCATGGAAAATTTTAAAAGTTCAGAAAATGTGAATGAATTACACATCTTGATTTCTCAGCAGCTCTAGCAAGGATATAGGCCCTAGATGCATAAAAATATATATTCCATAGAGTTAGATGACAGTAGACCTTAGATTTATTTCTCCCTCTCCTCCTCCAGGAAAAAAATATCTGTATATTGCTGTTCCTTTGGTGCATATACCAGTATCAAGCTGTACTGTGATCCAGTATGGGAAGGGGGCCTACAGGAAGAATCACAGAATCATAGAATGGTAAGGGTGGAAGGGACCTCAAAGCTCACCCAGTTTCAACCCCTTGCCATAGAAAGAGACACCTCCCACTACCCCAGCTCACTCTAGGTCACTAGGCTGGGGAGGGACTATTGACAAGGTCTTGCAATGCCAGGACAAGGGGCAATGGGTTTGAAGTGGCAGAGGGGAGATTGAAAATGGATGTTAGGAGGAAGTTGTTTGCAGTGAGGGTGGCGAGACACTGGCACAGGTTGCCCAGCAGTGTGACCAGCAGGGCATTCTGCCCCTTTACTCNAACCTTACCATTCTAGGATTCTACGAAACTCCTGAGCAGTCCTTGTGAGTTCCCTATACACCATCTCCAGATGCCTTCAGCTACTGCAGGAAAACCTTGGGAAATAAAGTTTATCTCAGGGAGAAAAAAACCCTGTAAAAATGAAATGCTTAGTGAAATGCAGTAGCATGCTGCCTTACTCTTTTCATTCTGGAAAAATCACAAAGGCTTTAAAAAATGCTGGAGAGGAAAATATGAAAACAAAAACATAACGAAACAGATGCCAGTGCAAAATTAATGCTCCACAGGCAAATGCTCAGAAGTCCTAAAGTGCAAACTTAAGACTAAGTCTGTCACTTTACAACCACCTCCAGTGAAATGCATTTGATGAATAATACATTTTTACTCAACACATAACTAGCTGTTGGCACTCATTACATCAAATTAACTTTCAACTAAGTCCTTGGCATAATTCCAAGATATTGGGAATTCCTGTGGAGGCACTGCCATGGCCCTATTCAGCAGAAATGCCCCACTAACCCATCCCAGGAGCCAAGAAAATAGTTTTATTCTTCCAGGTGATGAAATTCAAACACAGAACACGCTAAATGGTTTGCTGCAAGTCAAAAAGGAAGCTTCTGGAAGATGTCTCACAAAATGGACAGAAAGCAATCTAATAGTGCCTTACCATTTAGTCTCATCTCTTAACTCTGCCATGCAGGGAATGAATTATACCCACAGTTTTTGTGACATGACCTTTCTTTTCCTATGGCTACTAACCCTCTGCAGCAAAGGTGGGAAGAGCACTCCATGATCTGCTTTGTCATGAACACTTGTCATAGATGGATGAAGCTGCAAGGTGGACAAGCAACAGAGAGGAAAGTGACAGACACTTTGCCATCCCAGCACCTGATAGGAAATGCCCCACATAAAGAGACACTAATCCAAGGCATAACTTTTCCCATTGCCTTGTATTCCCATATTGTGTTGTGATTGTGGGAAGTAACTGGCAAGAAGCCATCACAGACATCCACAATCAGCAAGGACCTGAGAACTGTTTCCAAAGGCCTGTAGTGACAGGACAAGTGGTAATGGTTTGACATTAGAGGAGATTTAGATTGGATGCTAGGAACAGTTTCTTTACTGTGAGGATGCTGGAACAGTGCAACAGGCTCCCAGGGAGGTAGTTGATGCCCCACCACTGGAGATATTTGAGGTCAGGCTTGGCAAGGCTCTGAGCAACCTCAGTGCAGGGGAGATGGACTAGATGATCTTTGGAGGTCGCTTGCAACCCAAACTATTCTATGATTCTAAGAATACTCACTGATGATTTTACTCCCATTCTGTCACTTAGGATGGGTCAGTAAGGACAAATGAGGCCAAAAGGAAGATGAAAACAAAGCAAGAACTTAAGTGGCCCAAAGCAACACTGGTTTCCATGTCACACTCAAACACAACATTCACATGGTTCATAAGCTATTTTCATAGAATCATAGAATGGTAAGGTTGGAAGGGACCTCAAGGATCATCCAGTTCCAACCCCCTGCCATAGGCAGGGACACCTCCCACTAGCACAGGTCACTCAAGGCCTCCTCCAACCTGGCCTTCACCACCTCCAGGCAGGGAGCAGCCACAACCTCCCTGGGCAACCTGTGCCAGTGTCTCACCACCCTCACTGCAAACAACTTCCTCCTAACATCCAGTCTAAATCTTCCCTCTGCCAGTTTAAACCCATTGCCCCTTGTCCTGTCATTGCAAGACCTTGTCAATAGTCCCTCCCCAGCCTTCCTGGAGGCCCCTTCAGATACTGGAAGGCTACTCTAAGGTCTCCTGGAAGCCTTCTCTTCTCCAGGCTGCAGAGCCCCAACTCTCTCAGCCTGTGAGAGAGTACACAGGCTTATTTCCCACAGGCTGTTAGAGAGTACACAGGCTTATTTCACTACATTTGGTGTCCCATTTCTGCAGCTACAACTGAGAAAATATGCAGCTGAACTAGAGAACACACAAGGTTCCCAGCAAGGTTTGGCACATAAGACAGCACACTGGCACCGAGCCGGCAGCAGACTATGTTTAACAACTAATGATATACATTACCATAGCCTTGACACTAAAAACAGGGATCTAGTGCCAGTCATTCTGCTGCCATTTATATTCCTATACGTCTTGGGATGGTTTCCATCCATGCTGGCAGCCAAAATGCAGCAAATAAGGAGGCTTCGCTTTGTAGATAAATAAAAGCAAATGCACCTAAATGCAGCTGACAGATTGTGGGAATGATTTTAAAATACAAGAGTACAATACAGAAGTGTTGGCATTATCCATCATGAGGACAAGGATTCCTGAATTATATGCTACTTTCTAGACCAGAAAAACAACTGAAAGTACTTCTCCTGGAAGCCTTCTCTTCTGCAGGCTGCAGAGCCCCAATTCTCTCAGCCTGTCCTCACAGCAGAGCTGCTGCAGCCCTCTCAGCATCTTTGTGCCCTCCTCTGGACCTGCTCCAACACTTCCATGTCCTTCCTGTGCTGGGGGCTCCAGAACTGTACACAGGACTGCAGCTGGGGTCTGAGGAGAGCAGAGCAAAGGGGCAGAATCCCCTCCCTTGCCCTGCTGCCCACACTGCTCTTGCTGCAGCCCAGCACACAGTTGCTGTCTGGGCTACACTCACACTGCAGCCTCATCTTGAGCTTTTCATCACCCCAGACCTCCAGGGCCTGTTCCTCATGCTCCCTTTCCACCCCTTTAACCCACACTCAAAGCAGGAAATGTATGATCAATGCCACAGGAACCTCTAATAACATGTAGAGCCTGATAGCTTTGCTAATTTGGATGATCTGAATTCACCAGGGATTGTGGCAAACTCCCATCATTTCTCACACTCTAAAAGACATCTGTGAAAGGACCCAGCACTCAAACTGCACCTTAAAATAGGAAGCCAGCATTAAAGAGACTGTTTCAATACCACATGTATTTCTCACACTGATTCTTTGGATAAGTAAGTTTCATGAAGACAAAGATAGCTGGGCAAGGTAAGCCTTTTAATTTGGTTTGCCTTGAATCTCATTTATTAGAGGAATAGTCCTGATCTGCTTGGGTATGTCCTTAATATCACAACAGGATATAAATAAAGGCAACCTACATTATTGTTAGACAGACTCCTCATAATATTAGTAGAATGCTATATGTTTTAGTGCTATTAAATGAGCTCCCACTGATTTTAAATTTTATTAGCTTCATAAACTCCTCCAATCGGCAGAGAAATATTTTCAGATTTCCAAAGCAGCATAATGAATCCCTTTCTCCTCAGATTACCCTTCTGTTGGCTAATTTCCCACATATTTTCAGTTTCCCCCCAACACTCAGATGGGCTTTTGCACACACACAGAGGTAATAGTGCAAAACATTCAGGATCATGGAATCATGGAATCAGTCAGAGTTGGAAGGGACCAGAAGGATCATCCAGTTCCAACCCCCCTGCCATGGGCAGGGACACCCTATCCTAGATCAGGCTGCCCAGAGCCTCATCCAGCCTGGCCTTAAACACCTTCAGAGATGGGGCCTCAACCACCTCCCTGGGCAACCCCTGCCAGGCTCTCACCACCTGAGAACTTCCTCCTCACATCCAGTCTGAATGTCCCCACCTCCAGCTTTGCTCCATTCCCCCCAGTCCTGTCACTACCTGAGAGCCTAAAAAGTCCCTCTCCAGCTTTTCTGTAGCCCCCTTCAGATCCTGGAAGGCCACAAGAAGGTCACTTCAGAGTCTTCTCTTCTCCAGACTGCACAGCCCCAACTCTTTCAGTCTGTCCTCATAGCAGAGCAGCTCCTGCTCTCTGAGCATCCTCGTGGCCCTTCTCTGGACACACTCCAGCATCTCCACATCCCTCTTGTCCCAGGGNTTTATCTAGGCTTCCCTGAAGCCACTACCAGCAAAAGCAGAAGAAGGAAAGGCAGTTTCATATCATATGTCTCCTGTCTTTGATTAATCTACAAGTCTTCCATTTTAATGACTCTTATAAATAATTAAATTTTTAATTATGCTGTAAGTCCCCTAACCTGCAGAAAAATACAGAAAGGTAAAAAAGTGGGGGAAAAGGAGCAGAAAAATGCATCCATGCATGCCTGCAGCAACTGAGCTACTCTTACTCAGCTATTCTGCCCTTGTGAGATCCACATCCTTTCTAAATCTAAAGTGTTTCTCTGATAAACATGAAAGGATTACATAGAAAATTGGAATTAAAGACAATGCTTCTGGAATCTGCTTCTTTTCCACTCACTTTCCCCATTCCAGAAAGTATATGAGTGAGTGAGATGTGCTTCTGCTCTGGGTCAGTTGACCATGCTGCCCTCTCCTCTGCTGGTGGGACCAGCTCCATGTCCTTGCATATTGCACTGATCACAGTGGAAGGGAGCCAGCCACTCATAGAAGAGGCTCTGTTTTTTGATTGCTGCACCTTATTCCTTCTCTTTTAACTGCTTCCTAAAGCTAGGCAATTGTGCTGGTTTGAGGCTAATTGGAATATTNATATTGAGCACTTTATTTTTCCTTGCAGATTGATGCTTGAAGAAGTGAGACAGGAAAGGCCCCTCTGCCCTTCTCCAAGGAACATTAATGTTCCTCTATGCACAGCTGAGCCAGGGCTTCAGGAGGGAACCTACCTCTAACAACACAGGAGTTCTGCAGCTCCCCTCGCACCCACGTCTCGTTTTTTTCTACTGCAGAAAACATTGCTGCTAAATCAGCTGCCAACTACAGCCACCTTTCCCCCCTTTTTCACTTTAACCAAAATGTATCTGACATGCAAAAAGCTGGTCAAGGTACAGCTGACAGCACACAGGCAGCTGAATGATCTCCTCCTACCTACAACTATTTTTTAATTGCAAGGAGGTCTCTCGATACACAGCAAAGCATCTGCTCATTAGCACTACAGCACTGTTTCTCCTACTGACACTTCCTACCCATTCTCCTCTCCAATCTTTAACAACTATTCCTAAAGCAATTGCAAATTGCAAACTCTCTGTGACCTGTGGGGTTGCATTTGTATTGTGCATATTAATGCACTGCTTTTTAAAAGTTCCTTACAAAAATAATGAGCAATCCAAACTCACTGTGGTTTTTCATCCAAAATCTCTGAGATTTATTTTGAATGGCAGATACTTGATTTGATCCCTTCCTGAAACAGAGTTCTATGTTGATACCATATGCAGGGATTATGGGCTTCCATATTTTTAATCTTAGAATTTGGGCTACAGAGTTCAGCCCACATTGACACGCAGAGCAAAGCTCAGTGTGTTAAAGTTGCTGCAATGGCATCATTTTGGAATTCCTTGGCTTTTGTGAGATCTCACCTTGAATCACAGAATCATAGAATGGTAAGGTTGGAAGGACCCTCAAGGATCACCTAGTTCCAACCCCCTGCCATGGGCAGGGACACCTCCCACTAGCACAGGTCACTCAAGGCCTCCTCCAACCTGGCCTTGAACACCTCCCTGGGCAACCTGGGCAATTTGTCTACCCTTCTAGGACACAGAAGATACCATGGATGATACCATTTACCTGCATAAATAGTATGTGTCTTGTCTGAACTAGTTATCCATGCTATCTCTGAGGAAAGAGAGGGTACTTCCAGATATTTGCTGGAAATACCCACCACTCCAGCATCTGAAGATGAAGAGAGGTGTGACTAATTTAGAGAAATATCTACTTAGAGAGCTTCAAGTCAGATGATCCTTAACCTGCAGGTCATTAGATTGAAACCACACAAGAAATCTGAAGCAAAACCTTCAACTGGCATTCCCCCACGGCTGAGGCTAAAGCTTGAAATATTGGGTCATGGTTCCATCTGCACACACAGCCCCCATCCAGCAAACCTCACATGTAAATAAGTGCTTCCATGTTTTTCCATTATTCCATTTTAACATATAATTCATTAGGACTGTTCATAAGCATAAAATTAACATAAACTACACTCAATTATTTCCAAGTCCAGGACTGAAGTGAAAGTCATGAATTTAAAAAAAAAAAAAAAAAAAAAAAAGGTTTAAAATTTAAATTTTTTAAAAGTTTTTAAATTATTTTNAAATTAGAGTAGTTTTAGAGTGGATGTTAGGAACAAGTCCTTTACCATGAGAGTGGTGAAACACTGGAACAGGGAGGGAATTGAGGCCCCACCAAAAAAAAAAAACCCACAACACAAAAAACGTAGTAATAATTACAGTATCACAGTATCACCAAGGTTGGAAGAGACCTCAAAGATCATCAAGTCCAACCCATTACCACAGACCTCGAGACTAGACCATGGCACCAAGTGCCACATCCAAACCCACCTTGAACACCTCCAGGGACGGTGACTCCACCACCTCCCTGGGCAGCCCATTCCAGTGGGGAATGACTCTCTCGGTGAAGCCCCTCTCAAATGAAAACAAAACCCCCAAATCCCACAAAACTCCAAAATCCAACAAAACCACCTACCCACTCTTGCAAGAGACCAGATTATTTGTTTTTCATGTCAATATGTACATTTGAGAGAACTGCTTTGTTTTATTTTAGAAAAGGTGGCCACCAGATAAACTCTCTGGGGTTTTGTGAGCTGGTTCAGTGTGTCAGTTCTGGGAGTTCATTACAGACATGAACCCTTTATTGTTGTACAAGTAAATATAAACTTTGCACTGTGGAAGCCCTTGGTACAAAGCTCAGTGGCTAAACTAGAAGGTAAATACCGGATGACTGTAAGATTATGCTTCCTAATCAACTTCTCATCTCATTACTTAAAACAGGAACAAGCTAAAGAAGGTTGTATAGATTAAATTTATATAAAGATGATGAACTCAATGTGTGTCCCTTTGTGTATGTGAGCTTTTACAGCAAGCTTCAGATCTGGCACTCGAATTTGATTTTCCACGTGGGTCTGAAATCTCACCATCTGTTCAGAAAACACCAGCTTTAAATGGCTAAGGGTTTGCTTTTTTAACTTTTTGGATGATGAAGGAGAGTGCAGTACCCTGTAGGCATATATAAATCAAGTCCTCTCTTGCCCAAAATAATCCTGTTCTCTTTTGAAGCTAAGGTGAAACCAAAACAAGAAAGAGAGATTGAAAGCTTGTTTACAAACACAGTAAGGAAACTTGGCTCCAGGTAACTTTTAAAGTGAGTAAGTTACGATATACTTAACCTACATCCAAAGGAAATTGAAGTAGGAATTATTTATATGGATTTTATTTGATTTTTTAAAAAATAAGTATTGCTTATTTGGGGAGTGTTTTAAGGCAATAAATGCTATAAAATATAAGCCTAGCAAAGAGTACATTCCTTCTACCTGTGAGAACACATGGCTTCCTGGGGATAATCTCCTCATCCTCCCAGCAATGAATGTGTACCAACTACACAGTCACACGGAGAACCAGAGAAAGCTCAGGACTCACAATGCCACTTGGCTACTGGGAAAGCTCTGCATGGAGGCTTCTTGGTTTGAAAGAGCTAAAGGGTAGAAATAGAACTAAAAATCTTACATTGTAGTTATTTCTGCAAACAATGTAAGCAGGAGTTTGGAACTAGATGATTCTTGAGGTCCCTTCCAACCTTACCATTCTATGATTCAATGTTTGCCTCAAAAATATAATTATTTTGCTAATAAGCATGTTGGGAAAAAAAAAGAAAGATAATATATATCAAAAAAGAGAATGAGCAGAAATAAGGAGATGAGATTAAAGTTACTAGTGGGAGATGTCCCTGCCTATGGCAGGGGGTTAGAACTAGATGATCCTTGAGGTCCCTTCCAACCTTGCCATTCTATGATTCTATGAAAATTAGTTACCTTTTTATTATAAAAGAAACAAAATAGAAAATAAAAGCATTGAAACATCCTCTGTAAGTGGTTATATGAGTTTTTTTTACCCTTTTGAAAAGATGGTGGCCCCAGAAGCAGCCAACACAGCCACAATAAAACAAAAAAAAAAATCAGAAATTTCATTCCCCATTCAAGTGATTTCATTCCCCATTCAAGTGACAAGATGATAATGACAGCAACACACAATAAAATGCCCAATAACTAATTAGGTTAACACATAAGAATGTAGTTCTAGAACAGAATCAGAGTTCTTCCTGCCCTTCAAGTTTCAGAGAGAGAAAGAGGATTCGTATCCAGAGCTGATGTTCATACACTTTAGAGCAATTTGGCTTCTACAAGGACTGTTCACAGGTTCCTGCCCATGAAATCCAGAAAGTTCCAGTGCAGGTTGTCAGAATAGTCTATGTTATTACAGGCATGCCTGAGAAATCCTGGTTATTATGGTTTTAAATGAACACATGAGGTGAAGAATAATATAAAGAATTACATGTATTCACAAAGAAAGCTCTTATAGTGTATCAAGAACACAATCACTACAACTTTCCACTTGCCTAAACCACAAATATATATTTGGAAATCATAGAATCATAGAGTCATAGAATGGTATGGTTGGAAGGGACCTCAAAGATCATCTAGTTCCAATCCCCTGCCATAGGCAGGGACACCTCCCACTAGTACAGGTCACTCAAGGACTCCTCCAACCTGGCCTTCAACACCTTCAGGGAGGTTGTAGAGCACAGAATCACAGAATGTGATCAAAGATCACATTTGGTGGTTTTGTACTTCACAACCTCCCTGGGCAACCTGTGCCAGTGTCTCACCACCCTCACTGCAAACAACTTCCTCCTAACATCCACTTTCAATCTCCCCTCTGCCACTTCAAACCCATTGCCCCTTGTCCTGGCATTGCAAG
>WBNM01025276.1:11493-48901 GCA_013399055.1 Ramphastos sulfuratus
TGACAAAGTCTTGCAATGCCAGGACAAGGGGCAATGGGTTTGAAGTGGCAGAGGGGAGATTGAAAGTGGATGTTAGGAGGAAGTTGTTTGCAGTGAGGGTGGTGAGACACTGGCACAGGTTGCCCAGGGAGGTTGTGGCTGCTCCCTCCCTGGAGGTGTTCAAGGCCAGGCTGGACAAGACCTTGACCTGTGCTAGTGGGAGGTGTCCCTGCCTATGGCAGGGGGTTGGAACTAGATGATCCTTGAGGTCCCTTCCAACCTTACTATTCTATGATTCTATGAAACAAATCCTTCTTCTGCCGTCTGCTACATCGGGCATACCTCAAACGCTCACTGCAGCACTATGCAGGACACAGTCCTGACATTGATTGTCCTCATGTTACTCACTGGAAGAGAACATACCCCAAAGATCTGGCATGAACAGATCCCTGTGAACAGATCCCTGGGTTTATTTGCAGGATTAAGGGGTGTGGTGTATTCTTGGGAAAAAAAAATAAAAAGAAAAAAAAAAAAAAAGATACTTTTATAGATTTCTTCCAAGATTTGCCATCCTTTTCCTTTCTTCAATTCTCTCAGCAAACAAACACTTTACAGGACCTTATTTTCACGAGGTCACATAATCCCCATTAGGAGTGGGAAATGATATATCTACATAAATCCACAGAAAATACAGATGTCATACCAAAAAATGCCAAGTTTGAAAATTATTTCCTGTAAAATTTCTCTAATAATTACATTTTAATTTCAGGTAACAGCTAATGCAGTTTCTTTATTTTTCATTCACTTTGATTCAACTCCAGAAGCTCTAGCCTGAATCTCATGTTTATTCTTCCTGCATAATTCTGCAGCATAGCCTGCAGCTGGGACATACTTCACAAGATACTCAGGATTTCCATGAAGTTCATTTGAGGATTGTGAAGGGAGACCCTAAAGCTAGGCTAGGACCGCACCATTGCAAAGGTCCCATTTAGACTCAAAACCTGAAAGTTTTGCCCTTTAAGGGCAAAACAAAATGCAAAATTTATTCTTAATTTTACTGTTTGAGAGAGATGACAAATTCAATTCTGTACTCAAAGAAAAAAAAAAAAGGATTATTAGGATGAGTTTACAAATTAGAGTTGGTGAGATACTACTATATTCTGTTTTGAAAGCTCCTGCTGCAGTCTGACTAACTCTCAAACACCACAGACAGAAAGGCTTTGCAGTTAGGTGCAAAATAAAAGCTTCACTCTTAACTTAATGATCTCATTCATGAATAATTTTTGTTTTGTAAAGCTGAAGTCAAAGCAATTGTATTTTGTTATTAAATTCCAAGTTACACATTAACAGCAACACCCTGGGAATGATCACAGTGTGTTCTCTTACCTTTGTGATGCAAAAGTGGATTTGCATTCTCACGTGGAACAAAATGCTGTATCAATAATTCAAATAACAAAGTCTGCTGGGTGTTAACTTACAACTGTAAGAGTAAACAAGGACCAAAGCTTAGTGAAATTGATTTTGTGTTAGAGGGAGGGTCTCATTCCACTGTATAACCGTGGCTTTATTTTAAATGTCAATTAATATCACTGCCTTCTTTCAGGTCATAGAAATGTAGCAGTTCCAAAGTATAGAGCTCATCCTCTCTGTGGAAGGTTGTTAGATCAGAACTATGTGTGATCATAGACCCATATCAAAACAAGAATAACTCTGTTCCTATCTGAGTCTTCCTGAGAGCAATTAAAAGAAAAAAAAATAATCATTGCATTTGTCCTAATGTGCTCTCTAGCATGAGCAGCCTTGCATAGCAGCATGGTCCCTTAATGCCTGAGGAGCACTGCATGTTGTATGACTCAACTTTAATAAAGAAGTTAAAAAGCATTCCACAATCCACAACACAGCTAGCTCAGAAACAGGCAAGGACTAAAACTGTTGTTAATTACAAGGAAAGCAGGAGGACCATTAGGAACAGAAATACATGTTTTCATGGAAGCACAGGGGAAAAAGGTTTTGGGAGCTCAAGGGTAAGTACATAAATCAAAAGTGGAGAATCATTTGGATGCAGGCAAAGAGAAGTTAATACTTGTCTAAGCCTGCTTTTGCAGTGACTGGAAGAAGGAAGGGTGCCTTATTTGACAGGGTTATCATAGTATCGTAGAATGGTCTGGGTTGGAGTGGACCTCTGAAGGTCATCTAGTCCAACTCCCTTGCAGTAAGCTAGGGAAACCTCAACTTGAGCCCTGTCGAGCCTCACTTTGAATGTCTCCAGGGATGGGGCCCCAAGAGCATTCCCAGGCAACCTATTCCAGTGTTCCACTACACTCGTGGTAAAGAACCTGTTCCTAACACCCAGTCTAAATCTCCTCTTCTCTCAAGCCATTGCCCCTTGTCCTATCACTGCAGGCCTTTCTAAACAGTCGCTCTGCAGCCTTCTTGCAGGCTCCCTTCAAGTACTGGAAGGCTGCTGTTAGGTCTCCCTGGAGCCTCCTCTCTCCAGGCTAAACAACTCCAGCTCCCTCAGCCTGTCCTCATAGCAGAGGTGCTGCAACCCACTGATCATTTTTGTGACGCTCCCCTGGACCCACTGCATCAGGTCCATGTCTTTCCTGTGTTGAGGGCTCCAAGGCTGGATGCAGTTCTGCAGGTGAGGTCTCACCAGAGCAGAGCAAAGTGGCAGAATCACCTCTCTGGATCTGCTGGCCACAGATCTTTCGATGCAGCCTAGAGTGTAATTTGCCTTATGGGCTGCGAGCACACACTGTCTGCTCATGTCCAGCTTCTCACCCATCAGCATCCCCAAGTCCTTCTCCACAGGGCTGCTTTCTATCACCTCATCCCCCAGTCTGTGTTGATAGGGAGGATTGTTTTGGGCCAGCTGCATAACCCTGCACTTCCTCTTGTTGAACCTCATGAGGTTCACCTGGGCCCAGCTCTCCAGCTTGCTGTTCTGTGGCTCAGTGATATAACCAAGAATTATAAGTGAATGACAATAAATCGAGGTCAAACAATCCATATTTTTCTTCTCTATGAATTTCCACATATGTATTGAAATGCAGCCTAAGGCATGCCCTTTAGAGGTATTTATGTACTTCAATATTTTGCCAAAAAACAACTGTTACTGAACAAGATTTTTTCATTGCTTTGTGATAATAACATCTAGATCAGCTGTGAAAATGAAGCAGATGCTACTTGGAAAGTATCTTTAATATCAATTTAAAAAAATAATAAAACTTAGAGTTACAAGCTCCTTGGGGAAAAACAAAAAAAAAAGTCTATTTGTTGTTCTTCTTGTTAGTAGCTCAGAACTCTGTTTCTCATCTCTCCTAACTTCTCTTCAAAACTTCTTTGGAATTTATTTCCCTTCTCCATAGGGATTTTCAAATTTTTCCTTCCTAAAAAATCAAAGGGAAGGAAAGAAGTACTGTATTGTATTGCTGGACAGGAAAGCAAGGGACTGCTGGGCTGAAAGGGAGCAATCAATGGCTTGCCACCTAACTGGTGGCTTGTAACAAGCAGAGCACATGAGGGGTCAATAGTGAGGCCAGTACTGTTCAATATCATTGACAATCTGGATGATGAGACAGAGTACATCCTCAGCATATTTAAAGGTGAAACTAAATTAGGCAGAGTGGGTGGCATGCTGAATGCCAGAACTTCAAGGCAAAGACACTTTGAGAAACCTGAAAACATCGTTTTCATCGTCCAGATCAGCAAGGAGAAGGTCAAAGGTCTGCACCTAGGATGGGATAATCCTGTGCAGCAGCACCACACGGGAACTTAGAAGCTTTAAGCACCCTGCAAAACAGGACTTGGGGCAGAAGACACACCACAAATGAATCAACACTTGACTCATTTCAGAGAAGGCAGATTGCCTATCAGCTGTCCCAGCAGATCCAAGTTTTTATTCTCCTTTACTCAGCAGTGCTGAGGCAGTGTCTGCCTGTGCTCATTTCAATTCAACAGGGATGTTGAGAAATTAGAAAGAGTTCTAAAGAGGATGAACACAGACCCAGAGCATTTGAGCTAGATGGAAACAGTGAGGATTTTTAGTCTACCAAAGAGGCTAAAGAGTGATCTAGCAGAAGTCTACAATTCTTTGCCATATTGGCAGGCATTAAAAGTGCCACTAACCACAAACTGTAGCTTGAGAAGTTCAAGTTATACATTGAGGGGAAAAAAGCTCACCGAGAGTGGTGCAGCTTTGAATCAGGTCACTCGGAAAAGCTACACAGAATCATAGAATCACAGAATGGTAAGGTTGGAAGAGACCTCAAAGATCATCTAGTTCCAACCCCCTGCCATAGGCAGGGACACCTCCCACTAGCACAGGTCACTCAAGGCCTCCTCCAACCTGGCCTTGAACACCTCCAGGGAGGGAGCAGCCACAACCTCCCTGGGCAACCTGTGCCAGTGTCTCACCACCCTCACTGCAAACAACTTCCTCCTAACATCCACTCTAAATCTCCCCTCTGCCACTTCAAACCCATTGCCCCTTGTCCTGTCATTACAAGACCTTGTCAATAGTCCCTCCCCAGCCTTCCTGTAGCCCCCTTCAGATCCTGGAAGTCTACTCTAAGGTCTCCTGGAAGCCTTCTCCTCTCCAGGCTGCAGAGCCCCAACTCTCTCAGCCTGTCCTTATAGCAGAGCTGCAGCAACCCTCTGAGCATCTTTCTGGCCTCCTCTGGACCTTCTCCAACAGTTCCATGTCCTTCCTGTGCTGGGGGCTCCAGAACTGCACACAGGACTGCAGGTGGGGTCTGATGAGAGCAGAGTAAAGGGGCAGAATCCCCTCCCTCTCCCTACATCATCTCCATCATTGGAGCTTCTCAAGATTTGGCTGTTTAATGTTGTGGCTGACCTGGTTATAGTGTTGGCAAGTCCGACTTTGAGTAGGGGCCTGGATTAGATGTCTTCCAGAGGTCTCTTCCATTATTTTTTCTGTGATTTGAAATAGATGCAACATAGATGTGCTTGGCATATGGCAGACAAATTTAATCTATAAATTATTCAGCCTCAGGAAAGAGTGCCAATAAGGTCTGTATTTCAAACAAGCATTTAAAGAAACATGCAGTGAACTGCTACCTGGGACTGGCAGAGAGAGAAAAGTAGGACTGAAGGGGCAAGGGTACCAAGGGAGAAGAAATTAATAGTCTGTGGGTATAAAGTATGGAAACCTTTAGGACAAGAAATCATGGAACAGAAGCTAAGGAAAAAAATTAACAAGAAAAGCCAGACAGAAGATTTGGAACCGCTGATGGAAGCAGATGGAGGAAAATCTCTGAGGGTTCCTCTGGATAGTGAGAACTCATAGCAGGATTATCACCATAAATGAGAAAGGCAGGAATTTCTGTGCTTGGAAATAGATATCAGGCAGGTTAAGGGGAGAGAAAACTTTTAAAATGTTTTGAAGCTGAGGGAGAGTAAGTTTAGATTGGTTCTTAGGAAGAAATTCGCCAGTGTGAGGGTGGTGAGATTCTGAAGTAGACTGCCCAGGGAGCCTGTGGATGCCTTCTCCCTGGGGGTGTTCAACGCCAGATTGGATGAGGTCTTGAGCAGCCAAGTCTGGTTGAGAGGTGTCCCTCACCATGGTGGGGAGGTTGGAGTAGATGATCTCTAAGGTCCCTTCCAACCTAAGCCATTCAATGATTCTGGTTGGAATCACAGAAAAATACCTTTTGAGTGTGATTTTATTTAACACAATTTTTACAGTATACACTCCAAGACAGAGTAAGATTTGCAGAAATTCTGCATCGCTTTTTTTCTGTTGCTGTTACAGAGCCTGAAGTCACAGCAGGTTGACAAACTGCAGCTTCTCAAATTGCTTTTGACAGACAAGATGTGAGCACTGCTGAGAAATTTACCACAAAATGTCCCCCAAAGTGCCTCTGCTATTCTCAGAGGCACACTGCCATGAGCTAATGTTTTGTAGGAGTCTTTAACAATATGGTGCCGAAGACTTCTTTCTCCTTTCATTTTTTTTCATTCTCCTGCTGAGTTGAAATAAAACTTAGAAATTTGGCTTTTGTTTTCTTTCCATTGGATTCCTTTAAGCCTCATAAGAATTCCAGCAGCAGAGCATTTTATCTGCAGTTTTGTTTTCATCACCTTTTCTGTCTCCTATGTCCTTGAGCTGTCTAAAATCTACAGAAGCCACGGAAGAGGCAAGAGGCACAAAGGCCTTAATTAACATAGAATCATAGAGTGGTAGAGCTTGAAAGGGACTTCTGGAGATCATCAAGTCCAATCCTGCTGCCAAAGGACAGGTCACACAGGAATGCAACCAGATGAGTCTTCAAGGTCTCCAGAGAAAGAGACTCTACAACCTCTCTGGGCAGCCTGGACCAGTGTTCTGTCACCCTCACAGCAAAAAAGTTTCTCCTCATGTCGAGGTGGAACTTCCTGTGTGCCACTTTATGTCCACTGTACCTCGTCCTGTCACTTGGCAGCACTGAAAAGAGTTGGCCCCATCCTCTAGACTCCTGCTCTTTATCTGCAGTGATTTTCAATTTATTGTAATGTATTAATTCTGAAAGGTTTTTCAGAATGTCCCCACATTTCCTGGAGCAGTACTTTGGTGCCTATTTCTCTTGTTGGACAAGGAGCTTAGGTTAGTACTAGATTTCCAATCTGAAACTTCCTCATTAGCTCCAAATTCAGAAATACTATGATTTTTTGCTGATTTAAGAACTCGTTTAACATTAACATTTCAGCCCCAAACAAGAACTGCATATGATCCTGTCGTGGTAGGCCTAAATAGGCTTATCCATGTCCTGCCTTGCCCAGATACGTTTTTCTGCTCTCCTTCCTTCTGTTTTGGGGAGAAGCAACCATAGGAAAGAGGACAAAGAACCTGGAGTCACTGAGTCTGAGGACCCTGGCCCTTTGCAGCCTGTGGTAAACAAGGTACACAGGCTCAGCTTGTGTATGCCTTGTGCAGGGCTGTGCTTTGGCCTAAAAAGGGTAAAGCAAGCCTATGGCTTCACCTAATGTGGTCAAGCTTGGCTAACTGCCATTCTGATTGGCTGTTCTGTGTCCAAAGGAACATTAGTCTCAGGCTGTATGGATAAAAAAGGATGAGCAGGTGACACAATGTGCTCTGCCATTGTATCCCTGCTCTCTGCTGTTGTATTTGTGCTGCCTTATATCCTGAACTGCCTGGAAACTGCCTGCCAAGAGTATACCAGGATCAGGCTCTAAATGCCTCCACACAAGCAGCCTGCACAGCCAGCGTGACACCGTGCTGAGACTGCACATGGCATTGCATCCTGCCTGCACCTGAAAGCCTCCTGCCAAGACAGCAAGTCCTGGAGATACACAGATCATCCAGAGGAGATCAGCACCAGGTCAGAGCTTGTCTGCCTCCTTTCCCCAGCAGCCCAGGAAGAACCAGAAGTCTCAGCGGATGACAAGAATCCCCTGAAAGCCTTTGGGCACTGTCTGAAGCTGTAGCCAGCCCTGCCAGTCAGGAGATAATCTTTTGTGAGTGAATACTTGAAGCCTCTTGTAACTCACCATTGCCTTCTGCCATAAGCAGAAAGGAGCTCCTTGAGTCCCTCTAGTGGGCAAGCGGAGTACTGCCCGCAAGCGGTGCACTGCCCGCAAAGCCTTCTCTGCCAGTTCAATCGAGTTCAATTCATGTGATAGATCAGCACTGGTTATTGCTAGAGCCTGTCATTGCCTGTGTATAAAGTTTCCATGACCGATGCAAAGAACCAATTATTATTAAAATTAGTGATCAGAGTGCTGAGAGTTCTGAATATTGAACAGTAATAAACAATATTAATTTTTGAAAATATCATAGAATCACAGAATCATAGAACGGTAAGGTTGGAAGGGACCTCGAGGATCATCCAGTTCCAACTCCCTGCCATAGGCAGGGACACCTCCCACTAGCACAGGTCACTCAAGGCCTCCTCCAACCTGGCCTTGAACACCTCCAGGGAGGGAGCGGCCACAACCTCCCTGGGCAACCTGTGCCAGTGCCTCACCACCTTCACTGCAAAGAACTTCCTTCTCACATTAATTAATTACCCCTCCACTACAATAGATCCTATCTTTACATCAAATTTTGTTAAAACCTGAGGCACAGCTCATGCAAAAGAGCGGCTCTCGTGAGCTGCAGCACGCATCCAAATGTGACTCAGGACCACATATTCCCTGCAGTTTTGGCTCCAGTTCAAAAGTAAATCTACAGCAACAGATCCTAATGCTGCAGGAAGGATCAGATTTGAATTCAACCAAACATATTTTAAGGTAATTAAATTCAAGGCTCAGGTTGAGCTGACATTAGGTATGGCTCTAAAATGCCACTTACTCTTTTCAGGATACAAACGTTTCCTTGCCAACTCCAACCAATTAAAACTGCCTGCCTCTAAATGCTGCCCTTTCTCTCCACTCCTCTCCTTTCAACTTTGCTATGCCAACTTGATCTAACATCTTGCCAGTTGAAAAGCCTTGCTAAACAATTTAATAGTAGGTTAGAGATTGTCTTTCACTGTCCATTCTTCTTCTCTTGGTACATGGTGCCGTGTTGTTTGCTCAGAATGAACATTTTTATGACACTTCCTACAAAACAAACACAAGCCAGACAGGTAATATTACAAAATAAAAAGATAAACAAAGGCTTCAAAGCACAAAGACAGTTACATGGCACAAAGGCTTTTTCAGAAGATATTAAAGTTCAAACAAAGTACCTCAAAATGTACAGCTTCAAACTCAGACATAGTGGGCAGCTGAGCATGTGAGAAGCTTAATGAAACAAACCATTGCTTCAGAAGATTAGAAATAAAAAATAATTTTAAAAAGCCAACCAGGGATTCTTTGTTTATTTTGGTTTTGTTTTAATCTTGTAAGAGGTTGGAAGGGACCTTAGAGATCATCTACTCCAACCTTCCTGACATGGGCAGTGATGCCTCTCAACTAGACTGCTCAAGGCCTCATCCAACCTGGCCTTGAACACCTCCAGGCAGGAGACATCCACAACCTCCCTGGATAACCTCTTCCAGAGTTTCACCACCCTTGTACTGAAGGACTTCTTCCTAAGATCCAGTCTAAACTTACTCTCTCTCAGCTTCAAACCATTCCTTCTAGTCCTTGTCTTTGCAGCCTTCCTTGCCAAACTGGATCTTTTCAGGTACTGGAAGGTAGCTAGAAGGTCTCCCTGGAGCCTTGTCTTCTCCAGGCTGAACAACCCCAGCTCCCTCAGCCTATCTTTGTAGCAGAGGTGTTCCAGCCTCCTGATCACTCCTCTGGACCCATTCTATCGGGTCCATGTCCTTTCTATGTTGAGAGCTCCAGAGCTGGATGCAGTACTGCAGGTAAGGTCTCACCAGAGCAGAATAAAGTGGTAGAATCACCTCTCTCCTTTTGCTGTTGGATCATCTCTGTGGCCCTCCTCTGAACGCACCCCAACTTCTTATGCTGGGGACACCAGAACTGGACACAGTATTTGAGGTGGGGTCTCACAAGAGCAGTGTGAAGGGGCAGAATTCGCTCTCTTGCCCTCCTGGCCACACCTGGCCTCCCGGGTTGCATGAGTGCACAGACTGCTCATGGTGAGCTTCTCATCAGTCAGTACACCAAAGAGCTATTCTCAACCCACTCTGTACCCAGCCTGGATTTGTGCCTGGGGTTGGCCTGAATCAGATGCAGTACCTCTCACTTGGACTTGTTGAACCTCATGCAGTTTTCACTGGACCACTTCTGAAGCAAGTCAAGATATTTCTGGATTTCATCTGCTTTTATTTTTCTATCCCCTTTATATCCCCCTTTCTCATACTTCCCTGTGTCTGGTACAAAAGCATCAGAAGCATTGGCACCAATAGCACATTATTATCTCTTTTTGAGGTTGTTCCAATGCACATTGACAAGACAGGGAACTTTGATTCTCTTCCTAAAAAAATGATAAAGAGAAAATGTCTTCCACACAGAAAACCCATCACCGCTCCTTGCCTGAAGAGAGAGTCCATGAAAATTGACAACTTGCCAAACCACTCAGATTGCTGTGATTTTGTTGCTATCTGATGCATCCTCACAAAGGGAATTTCTCATCTGTCCCCAGAAAAAAAGTCTTTCACCAACATTCATACCAGGAATGTAAAACCAAATCATACAGATTCTTTTGATTCCATTTCCCACCTTTTTTTTTTTTTTTTCATTGTCCCACCTGCATTTTGGCAGATCTCTTTAATTCCATTTCTCACCTGTTTTACTTTTATTGTCCCCCCTGCATTTTGAGAAATTCTTTGAAAAAATGCTAATCACTGGCTCTCAAATTCTCTATTTGTGTACTTGCAATTTCTATAATGATTTATTCCTTTTTAATATTACATTCCTATATGCTTTTCAAAAGCAAACAGACCTGATAAATGATTGATATATGTTAATCTGTAGACAAATAACCAATCCCAAAGACAATTTTGTAGAATGAAAGCTATGCACTTGGAGCATGAGTTTCTCTTACTTTCTACATTTGTGGCATCAGGTTTTCAACCCTTCTCTGTGTCCTCCACACACAGACTGTAAGAAATCATAGAATCATAGAACGGTAAGGTTGGAAGGGACCTCAAGGATCATCTAGTTCCAAACACCTCCCACTAGCACAGCTCACTCAAGGCCTCCTCCAACCTGGCCTTCAACACCTCCAGGGAGGGAGCAGCCACAACCTCCCTGGGCAACCTGTGCCACTGTCTCACCACCCTCACTGTAAACAACTTCCTCCTAACATCCAGTCCAAATCTCCCCTCTGCCACTTCAAACCCATTGCCCCTTGTCCTGGCATTACAAGACCTTGTCAATAGTCCCTCCCCAGCCTTCCTGGAGCCCCCTTCAGATCCTGGAAGGCTACTCTAAGGTCTCCTGGAAGCCTTCTCTTCTCCAGGCTGCACAGCCCCAACTCTCTCAGCCTGTCCTCACAGCAGAGCTGCTGCAGCCCTCTCAGCATCTTGGTGGCCTCCTCTGGACCCACTCCAACACTTCCATGTCCTTCCTGTGCTGGGGGCTCCAGAACTGCACACAGGACTGCAGGTGGGGTCTGAGGAGAGCAGAGCAAAGGGGCAGAATCCCCTCCCTTGCCCTGCTGCCCACACTGCTCTTGCTGCAGCCCAGCACACAGTTGCTGTCTGGGCTGCACTCACACTGCAGCCTCATCTTGAGCTTTTCATCACCCCAGACCCCCAGGGCCTGTTCCTCAGGGCTGCTCTCAGCCATTCCCCACCCAGCCTGGAGCTGTGCTTGGGATTGTATACTGAGATCATAAAACAACATCCCCTCCTAAATTTAAAAAATGAGTTGTTTGCAGCTTTTTTGATTTGAAGATCCAGTTCTTAATGAGATACTAACAAAGACAATTTTGTAGAATGAAAGCTATGCACTTGGAGCATGAGTTTCTCTTACTTTCTACATTTGTGGCATCAGGTTTTCAACCCTTCTCTGTGTCCTCCAGTCACAGACTGTAAGAAATAGTGAGAACATAAAACAACATCTCCTGCTAAATTTAAAAAAAAGAGTTGTTTGCAGCTTTTTTGATTTCTTATCTTGAGTTCTTAATGAGATAACAATAAATAGAGGGAGACTTTCCTGCAACCTTGAAAGTAGTACATCCTCTGTACACAAACTACAACATTCCCTGCAGTTTATAGGTCAAATTAGGAAACACCAATTTGGATTTAATTTGAACTTAACCTGATATCCATCAGCTGAAACTTTGGCTCAGTAACAATATCCTTGTAGAGTGGGATCATGCTGAACAATAACAAATAGTGATAGAACAAGAGAGAATGGCCTCAATCTGCACCAGAGGAGGTTTAGGCTAGACATCAGGAAAAGTTTTTCACTGAGAGAGTGGTCAAGCATTGGAACAGGCTGCCCGGGAAGGTGGTTGAATTACTACCCCCAGAAGTGCTTAAAGCTTGTTTAGATGTGTTGCTTAGCAACAAGGTTTCCTGGTGAACGTGTTAGAGTAGGGTTAATAGTCGGACCTGGTGATCTCAAGGATCCTTTCCAAGCTGATCCTATGAAATCAAGTGCTAACAAAAGCATATACTCAGACAGAGGCAGTGCATACTGTTCTAGCCACCGAGCAAACATCTCTCAATGGCAACATCAATGAAGCAGCAAAGTGAATCATACTATGGTAATTAAACTTGAGAATCTACAATGGACTTCCAGCAAGAGTATTGTACCTCTCAGAGCGGCTTTCTGGAAGAGCAGTGGAGAGTTTAAGACTTTTGGATATTTCCTAGAGCACCTCTGAGTCAACAAATCCCCTTTCATCGGAGTTCTTTGAAATGCAAAGATCTCCCCCACAAAAGAGGGATTTGGCACAGGCTGCCTGTTGTTCAGCATTTCCTTCTCAACTCTGTTGCTCTTCTGGAAAGGCTTACACAGCTATTCACATCAGGTGAAAACACATTTACTCCATAAGGTTCCTATCTAGCTCTATCATTCCTACATGGAGCTGTAGCATTATCACAGGAAGGGGCCCTTCTGCAGAGAACCCATGGCCTGTGTGTGCTTTTTGTGCTCTTTCCAATGAGACAAGTACCATCTAGCAGGATTTAACTCTGCCATTTTCTTTGAGAACCTGTAATTATCTTCCACAGGCACCATTTCAGTCTGTTTAATTGATGAAAGGCCAAAGCCTCTCAATGGCACAAAATGACATATTACAGACAGCTTGGGGAATATCTCACCGTGGCTGATACACAGACAGTGCTGCACTTTAATGCCCTTCTGCCATTCAGGCTCTGTGCAGGCATTTTGCTTGTTTAATCAGTTCTACTCTATTCACTCCTCTAACATACAGCTCAATGTTTAAGGCAAGTCTGATTTTTTTCTCCTAACATTGTAGGAACACACACTGCTCTGGATCCATTGGACTACTCTTTTAATCAGCAATGGGAACTGTAGAGGAGAGGTGAAGTCTGTAGAGGATAATTAATATTTATTAGGATCATAGAATCATTGAATCATAGAATCATAGAATGGTAAGGTTGGAAGGGACCTCAAGGATCATTTAGTTCCAACCCCCTGCCATAGGCNCAGGTAGGGATGACCCTCAACTACACTTTGCTGCTCAAGGCTTCATCCCACCTGGCCTTGAATGCCCACAGGAAGGAGTCATTCACAACCTCCCTGGGCAACCTGTGCCAGTGTCTCACCACCCTCACTGCAAACAACTTCCTCCTAACATCCAGGCTAAATCTCCCCTCTGCCACTTCAAACCCATTGCCCCTTGTCCTGGCATTACAAGACCTTGTCAATAGTCCCTCCCCAGCCTTCCTGGAGCCCCCTTCAGATATTGGAAGGTTACTCTAAGGTCTCCTGGAAGCCTTCTCTTCTCCAGGCTGAACAACCCCTGCTCCCTCAGCCTATCCTCACAGCAGAACTGTTCCAGCCCTTGGATCATTTTTGCAGCCCTCCTCTGGACTCTCTCCAATGGCTCTGTGTCCTTATTGTGATGGAGACACTAGAACTGGATGAAGCATTCAAGGTGGAGCCTCACAAGAGCAGAGTAAAGGGGCAGAATCACCTCTCATCACCTGTTGGCCACATTCCTCTTGATGCAGACCAGGATATAATTTGCCTTCCGGGCTGCACGAGCACACTGCTGACTCATGTTGAGTTTCTCATCAATCAGTGCACCCAAGTCTCTTTCTTCAGAACTAGTCCCAACCTATTCTGCACCCAGCCTGTATTTGTGTGTGTGGTTTTGAACCTTACAGTCATATCATAGAATCATAGAAACGCTGAGGTAGGAAGGGACCTTTGAGATCATCAAGTCCACCTCACAACCTCCCTTCATTTGCTTGCCCTTCCCAGACTTCCAACATCTTCCCATTGCTGCCACCAAGCTCCAGAGCTGAATCATTGAGAAAAGAACATCCTTTCCAGCACATTTTGTGTTGTTTCTTGTGGTGGGGGGCAGAAAATAGCAACATGAAAGTCCCTGCTCCTAAATCTTTGCAGCACCTTGGGAGGAAGCAGCCCAAGGTGCTGCAATATACCTTCAGCCAAGCTGCTGTTGCTTGGTTTTTGATGGTTTTCATCTTTTTTCCATGATGTTGTCTAAAAAAAAGATAAACAAACAAACAAAATACCCACCACCCCAATACCATCGCACAGCTGGAGGGGTAGGGAGGAACATGAGAAAAAAGGTTGCTTTCCCAGGAGTTTCTGGGTGAGCCAGGTAAATTTCAAGGTTGGCAGTGCCACCTGTGGAAATTACCACTGGAAGTGAGGAGGAGAGGGAAAAAGAGAGAGAATAGCATAAGAGAAGGCAAAATGTTTTGTTTGTTTCCATTGACTGCATCAAGTTAATGAAGTGTGCTGGTGTTCTAAATTGTGCTCTGGGATTTCTAATGACTGGAAAAAATGGCTTCATTTTTATCATCAAAGTGATAAAACACTGGGAGAGGTTGAGCAGAGAAGTGGTAGATGCCCCATGCCTGGAAACATTCAAGGTCAGGTTGGATGAGGTTTCTGAGCAACCTCATACAGTTGAAGATGTCTCTGCTTACTGCAGGGCAGAATTGGACTAGATAAACTTTGAAGGTCTCTTCCAACCCAAACTATTCTAGAATTCTATGATGAAATGGGGTTTGACATAAAACTATGGCTTCCAGTAACCTGAATTTCTTCACATGACGTCTAATTTGACTACAAATGAGGACCCTCTACAGGTTGGTATCTAAACTGGGCCAAATGAATAATGCTTAGGAAAAGGCCTCTGCTTTTTGTAAAGTTTCTGTAGAATAAAGTATGACTACTTTCATCTAATCATTAGGAAAAGAATGAAGCACGAATCCCAGTGTATGGACATCAAACCAGCATTGAACAAGGATATAAAGGACATATTCATAATCATTTAGTATTCAATGGAAAAAACCACAGAATCATAGAATCATAGAATGGTAAGGTTGGAAGGGACCTCAAGGATCATCTAGTTCCAACCCCCTGCCATAGGCAGGGACACCTCCCACTAGCACAGGTCACTCAAGGCCTCCTCCAACCTGGCCTTCAACACCTCCAGGCAGGGAGCAGCCACAGCCTCCCTGGGCAACCTGTGCCAGTGTCTCACCACCCTCACTGCAAACAACTTCCTCCTAACATCCACTTTCAATCTCCCCTCTGCCAGTTCAAACCCATTGCCCCTTGTCCTGGCATTGCAAGACCTTGTCAATAGTCCCTCCCCAGCCTTCCTGGAGCCCCCTTCAGATCCTGGAAGGCTACTCTAAGGTCTCCTGGAAGCCTTCTCTTCTCCAGGCTGCAGAGCCCCAACTCTCTCAGCCTGTCCTCACAGCAGAGCTGCTGCAGCCCTCTCAGCATCTTGGTGGCCTCCTCTGGACTGGCTCCAACACTTCCATGTCCTTCCTGTGCTGGGGGCTCCAGAACTGCACACAGGACTGCAGGTGGGGTCTGAGGAGAGCAGAGCAAAGGGGCAGAATCCCCTCCCTTGCCCTGCTGCCCACACTGCTCTTGCTGCAGCCCAGCACACAGTTGCTGTCTGGGCTGCACTCACACTGCAGCCTCATCTTGAGCTTTGCATCACCCCAGACCCCCAGGGCCTGTTCCTCAGGGCTGCTCTCAGCCATTCCCCACCCAGCCTGGAGTTGTGCTTGGGATTGTGCCTACCCAGCTGCAGGACCTTACACTTGGCCTTGTTGAATGTCCTGAGGTTGGCCTGGGCACAGCTCTGCAGCCTGTCCAGGTCCCTCTGGATGGATCCCTGCCCTCTAGCAAGTCGACTGTGCCACACAGCTTGGTGCCAGCTGCACACTTGCTGAGGCTGCACTGATTCCTCTGTCCATGGCACTGACAAAGATGTCAAACAGCACTGGTGCCAGCACTGTCCCCTGGGAGGTGCCACTTGGCACTGGTCTCCAGGTGGACATTGTGCCCTTGAGCACCACTCTCTGTGTGCCACCATCCAGCCAATTCCTTACCCAGCAGTGCTCCACACATCCAGTCCATGTTTTTCCAGTTTGGTGCCCAGGATGCCATGTGGCACAGAGTCAAATGCCTTAAACCGTATCTAGTTATGGAAGTTCCACTGATTTTTGAGCAGAAGCAGGTCGGTGTGACAGGTGAAGTAATGTCTTTGTTCCAAAATTCCAGAAAACCAAAACAAGTACTCAAGGTAAATTTGACATAAGCCTCACTGGAGTTTTCACTGCCAACTTCTGGTGGCTTTTGTCTCCATGATATTGTTAACGTATTTTTGCCTTTCTAGATTTTAAAATTCCTGATAGATTTTTAACTTCAGCTCTGAACCAAGCAAAACTTCTTATTTCCCTCTATTCAGATAAAAAGTGAATGCAAGAAATGAGGCAGAGTAATTATGTTTCCCTACAATAAGGTCTCACTTGAGGGACCAATATGCTCACTGTTATGAAGTATCAAATCACAGTAACATTTATCTGCAGGAACTGATGCCTCATAGCTTCAGTTGTTCCTCCAGAAATCAATAAGAGACTATGATGTTTAATATTTTATTGCTTTTTCTACTAGTGACTTTCTCATCTCTGAATGAGTTACTAGCTTTTAGTAAGCCACAAAATCCAGATAAACCAAGACAGGATTTCAAGCAATATTTTAGTCTCTGTTATGACAGCCTTCATATAAGCTGTAGTAGAGAGGTGTTTATCAGGGTCCTACTTAGTAGATGGTAAATCAAGCTTCCAGTCCTTACCTCTTGAAAATCTGCTTCCTTTTTACTGAAAGAGCTCGCTGAGTGTCTTGATGTCTGTTGTTAAAGGTGTCAAAAACTAATTAATGTGCTAAAGGCTCACTTACTGTTAAAGCTAATGAGATTTACTGTTCTACCAATTAAGTGCCATGCCACTTATCTTGTCTCTTTTTGGAACAGATTTAGGTTTGGGTCTGTATTTGGAATATAGTCAGTTAGATTTAGGCTTTACTCTCATAAAATTATCATGAACTAAATAAAAATAATCCATAACCTACAGGATAGAAAATGGAGTTTCTTCCTCAGTTTCTAAGTGAGAAATGCCCATACAGAGAACATCTACTCTATGCCAGCAGAAAACACATCTTTTCCTAATCCTTCCATCCTCCAAAGTGAAGGCTCCATCATGGAGTGACAGGGAGAGGGGTAATCACTTCCATCTGGAAGAAGCTGGATTAGAATTAAACATTATAGAATCATAGAATCACAGAATGGTAAGGTGGGAAGGGACCTCAAGGATCATCTAGTTCCAACCCCCTGCCATAGGCAGGGACACCTCCCACTAGCACAGCTCACTCAAGNGCCTCATCTTGAGCTTTTCATCACCCCACACCCCCAGGGCCTTTTCCTCAGTAGGAAATTCTCCCCCATAAGGGTGGTGAGGCACTGGAATGAGTTGTGCAGAGAAGTTGTGGAGGCTTCAAGCCTTGAAGTGTTCAAAGGCAAGATGGCTGGGGCCTTGAGCAAGCTGGTCTAGTAGGAGGTAACCCTGCCCATAGCAGAGGGTTGGGATTAGGTAATCTTTAAGGTCCTTAACCAAGTCCTCTTCCCTACACTGCAGAAATTACTTTGTAGTTTGTTCTCACCCATCTCAAGCTTGTATCTCTAAAGTTTATGGACACAGCCCTGACTCTGCTTTCTCTCAAAGCTCAAGATCCCAAACTTCATCATAAAATCTTTATACTTGTAATGAAAAGTTAATAAAGAATCATTTACTGATCAATTATAAAAGAGAGAACATGAGGATCAAGAGAATATGAACATGGACCAAACAATCAATTTCTAGTGTGATTTCTTCTTTTCCTTTCATCTTTTTGGATTGATCTTGCCTATTTCAAGTCTCATCTTGCTCTCCTTGCAAGCCAATTAACTGTTGCTTCTACCTGAATCCACCTCTGCTGTCTCCTTCTGTAATTTCTTCTTTGTTGTTTTTTAGTCCCTGTCTCTGACTTCTCTTTTGTGCATCTTCTCTCTCTTTACAGCAGTTTGCAGACCCCTTAAGACAAATTTTAATTCTATTTAAATTGACATTGATGTACAAACCCACTGTTATGCAAGGATCAGGAATTCCATCATTATGCCCCAGGATTCTCCATTTACCAAGCTGCGATGTAAACACAATAAATCCCTTGTGTGACTTTGCCTTTTGAGAAAGGTACCAGCTTAAATTCCTCTACAGAGCAAAAGGACACAGCATGATGTTCTTCTGTAATTTCTTAAATTAACATTTTACTGTTGTTTCAGTACACTTCATCCTTTTAATGATACTGCAGCTCCTCAACTCCCACAAACAGAAGGCAAACAAATTACCTGAAGGTCTCCAGTGTTGTTGCAAAGGTTTTTATTTTTTCTTACACAACCCAGATCTTTCCTTCAATGAAGCAACATTCATGCTTTTAACTTTTATACAAAACTGTGAAAAGAATTTCTGCAGTGAAAACAACTCTGATTATTTTTTTTTTTTAATCAGTTCATGGCTTGTGGTATTAATGACTTTGACAAATTACAGAAATCATTCAATGCCATTTTCACAGGATTGAAAAGTATTGTTCCCCCTCCATAATACATCATTTTACAAGCTCGTACTAGACACAGAATAAAAAATATCTGATGCCCAGTTTTAGGGGGACATGACATCTCTGCTCTCTAGTCCCTAAGATAAAGAGAAATATCCAAATGACAATATTATTTTTCCCCATATCCTCCCTATAAAGTTATTTTGAGCAATCTGAAAAGAACAAATTATGTAGGACAGAAATACAGTCCTCAGGGTGGAGAATATCCATTTGTGTTATCAGAGTCACCAGAGGCATCAGGAGGAAAAAAAAAAAAATAAAAAGGCAAAGCCCAAACAAACAAAATCTTAAAAAAAAACCAACCCAAAAACAAAAATCAAAACATCAACCAAACAAAAACAAAACAAAAAAAACCCAAACCAAACCAAAACCAACAAAAAAAAACCCAACAAAAACCCAAAACAAACAAAACCAACAAACAACCAACCAACAAACAAACCCATAGGAGGAGAAGAAAAATCAAGGGAAAAACAGTGTGCGCATGCAGCCCAGACAGCCAACTGAGTGCTGGGCTGCAGCAAGTGTGGGCAGCAGAGCAAGGGAGGGGATTCTGCCCCTTTACTCTGCTNGTCAACTAGAAATATTTGCCTTACTCTGGTTTTGACCATGGGAATCGACTCTGCTTAGCCTCCCTCCAAATAGGAATAATGACATGCTGTCCCTCAGGCTAATTTGCAGCAGTGAGCAATCTACAGGTGTCACAGCACAGCAGTCCAGCTCCCAAGGAAGCACAGGGAGATGGCAATCACAGCCTGGCTAACAGGGAGAAGACTAAAACCATCAAAATGTCAGCTAATTCACACAACTCATTTGCACTTATCAGGCCTGTCCTTTACACACTGTTTTGGTTCATGTTTTTTTCTTTTTCAAACAAACACTGCCTTCATCTGAGGACATTCACAATTAGCATGGATATATTTATTTTGGCTTCCAGAACACTGCCTCAGGACTGATTGCCCAGGGTCTGATGTGCAAATCAGTTAGTGTATGGTGGTTCAGTCTTCTGCATATCCTTTGCCTCTGCTATAGCTAGATGTCCCATGGCTTGTTTAAAAAAGCTTGATTTGCCATTAGCTAAATTCTTATCATCCAGGCAGACCCAGACAGAATTTGCTTTTTCTTATTTTGTTTGTCTCAAATATAATTTGTTTCCTCCTGGGGCTGCCCTGTGATGTTTTCATTCCTTTTAATTCTGCATCTCTGCTGAATGTCCTTACTTGTGTTTGTGTGTGCATGTACTGTGTATTGTTCTGGAGCCCCCAGCACAGGAAGGACATGGAACTGCTGGAGCGGATCCAGAAGAGGCCATGAAGATGCACAGAGGGCTGCAGCAGCNATGTCCAGTGTTGTTGTGTTTTGGCTATTTTGGGTTTGTTGGTTTTTTTGGTTTTTTTTGGTTGGTTGGGGTTTTGATGGGGGTTTTTTGTTTGGTTGGGTTTTGTTTGTTTTTTGGGGGGTTGTTTTTTTTTTTTTTCATTTTGTATTCAGCATTTAAAGACAGTATAAATGAAATGACCTCAAGGACAGCTTATGAGGAGTGCTGTAAAACTGAACCTGTTACTGGCATGTCTTGTATCAGGGATTTATACGTTCCTGCAGGTAGGTCTGAAATGTAAGGCAGAAGCAATCTATAGATAAGCTGCTGTTCACTTGGCCTCCCTGACACAGCAGTAGCTCATGGGAACACAAGTACTGCTGCAGTTGGCACACCAGTTTTTATTTTAAACATGTGTGAAAAAATGAAAAGTAGTTGTCATCTTCCCATCTTTGTCAGGTTATCAGAGTCCCCTGCCTTTAATAGACTGTAGGCTGCTGTGAGGTATTACCTCACAAAAGTGCTCACGGGGGCTAAGAAAGCCACTACAGACACTTTCCGAGCAATTCCCAAGCCCTTGCCTATGGAATTTATTTGCTAATCACAAATATTTCCTGGTGGCTTTTACTGTAGTGCTCCATTATTTTTTTTTTATCACAGCAATTACAACTGCAGATAAAAATGTTGCATGGAAATGGCGTTGAAGCCTAGATTTTTATTCTGTTGTTATAAAGAGTAGATATTGCACAACTCACTGAAGATTACAAAAGTTCCAATATTTTTAAAGCTTTATCTATGTTCATCTTTTTAAGACAGCAGTATTTTCAGCAGCATTACAGTCTGCAGAGTCACAGAATGTTAAGGGTTTGAAGGGACCTCCAGAGATGATCCAAATCAATTCCCCTGCCAAAGCAGGATCATCTAGGGCAGGTCATACAGGAATGCATCAAGACAGGTTTTAAAGACTTCAGAGAAGGAGACTCCACAATCTCTCTGGGCAGCCTGTTCCAGTGCTCTTCACCCTCACAAAAAAGTAGTGTCCCCTTGTGTTGAGGAGGTGGAACCTCCTGTGTTCTAGCCTGTAACCATTGGTCCTTGTCCTTGTCACTGGGCACCACTGGAAAGACCCTGGCACCTTCATCTTGATGTCCACCCCTCAGATATTTATAGACATTGATTAGATCCCCTCTCAGCCTTCTCCAGACTAAACAGCCCCAAGTTTCTCAGTCTTTCTTCATAGGAGAGATATTCACGTTCCCAAATCATCCTAATACTTCTAATTAGACTAATCAATCTAAAGTCTAATTAAGTGACTTACAGCTAGCTTACTGTAAAAGTTTTTAATTCACAACATAGGAAATTTTTGCACATATCTCTCCAGTACATGTTGATATAAAGATTACTCCATCCAAACACTCTGCTTACAGGAACCAAAATTGGTTCCACCACAATTTATCACCTTGCCTGATCTTCACCCAAACATAAAAACAAACAAACAGACAAACAAAACCCAGAAAACTTTGCTGAGATTAGATGCAATTTGACATGGCAGGAGTTTGGTGTGATACAGTAAGGGAGCTTCTAATTATGCAGCTGTTTACTGTCATTAATTTTATGTAATCAAATGGAATACTGTAGTTTCCAAGCTGACAAGTCACTCTCAGTAAAAAAACAATTAGCAATATTTGTGTGAACAAGAATAAAAGAGTCTTCTCTAGGCAGAGCCACTGTGAAAATACACTCTGTTGAAAGCATGTAGTAGTAGCATGTGAGTAAGAGCAATGCCCAAGTCACTGCACAAGAGCAACCTGACACACATCTCAATGACACTGCAGGAAGAAAAGCTCCCCTGCTGAACTGAATATAGCTCATAGCTAAATAATAAATCAGAGCATGTAGTCAAGCATCCTGCAGAAGCACATCTCAGTCCCACATCTCTGCCACTTCATGTCCTCCCTACAAATTCTAATCCATGAAGAATGGTTGATCCAGTTGTAGCTGCAACTGAGACCACAATGAAGGTATCTTAATAAAAGTTTTTCATTTAAGCAGCAGAACAAAGACTTTTACTAATAATTCATGAGACTACCTAGAGTATAAGTAAGTTCAGAGGAAAAAAATAAATTAAAAAAAAAAAAAACAAACAAGCACAGTATTGTGTTGTGATGTAGCCAAGAGGAGAAAAGCAGCAAGTTCGTGTTCCTTTTATAGCACCTCATGCAAGCCTCCAAAGCTCAAACCTGTTCTAAAGTGAGGTCTATATCTATATCTATATCTATCTATCTATCTATCTATCTATCTATACACACACAATTCTGAACCACTACTTTAGTTTAAGTCTAGACAATCTCACAAGATTAAAGTAGCACTAGTTCACAGAATTATTGAATGGTTTAGGTTGGAAGTGACCTCAAAGATCATCTACTCCAACCTCCCCACCATGGACAAGGACACCTCTCAACCAGACTTGACTGCCCAAGGCCTCATCCAATCTGGCTTTGAACACCCCCAGGGAGGAGGCATCCACAACTGGCCTGGCCAGTCCATTCTAGAGTCTCACTGCCTTCATACGGAAGAAATTCTTCCTAAGATCCAGTCTAAACCTGCTCTTCCTCAGCTTCAGACCATTCCCCCTTGTCCTATCTCCAGAGACCCTTATGAAAAGTCCCTTTTCAGCCTTCCTATAGGATCACTTCAGGTGCTGCAAGGCAGCTCTAAGGTCTCTGTGCAGTTTTCTCTTCTCTAGGCTGTTAGAAAAAACAAATCCTTAACACTAAGACAAATGGAGTCTACTACATGAAGAATGTTCACTGTAGATTAAATTTCATTAACTATACCTAAACAAGGTGAATAAGCACCAAGAATTCCTAAGCTGGAAACACTCAAACTGCAGCTATACATAAACAGTTAGAAATATTGTACTCATTTCATATAATATTTCAGGAGGAAGCTAGTGGAAGTTTTAAGACTAACATAAACCAGATGATGTCAGTATTTCTTTGCACTGGAAGAATATAATTCTATTAAATGCTTCCATGATGTTTATTATAGCCAGTATTATAATATTTTTGATTCCAAGTCACACTAGGAAAAAGCTGTCACTAATACTATTACATGCTTAATATTAAATCCATAGTTAATTCTGCACAAAACCAGAAATGCACAGCCTGCAGCAATAAGCTCTGCCTACAATACAGCGATGATTATCTATTCAAATGTCCATCTTATAAAATCATAGAATGGTAAGGTTGGAAGGGACCTCAAAGATCATCTAGTTCCAACCCCCTGCCATAGGCAGGGACACCTCCCACTAGTACAGGTCACTCAAGGCCTCCTCCAACCTGGCCTTCAACACCTCCAGGGAGGTTGTGGAGCACAGAATTCTGTGCTCCACAACCTCCCTGGGCAACCTGTGCCAGTGTCTCACCATGTGAAGAGAATAATCTGGGGGAATCTTAGAGCTCACTTCCAATACCTGGAAAGATCCTATAGGAAGGCTGCAGAGGGACTTTTAGTAAGGGTATCTAGCAACAGGACAAAGGAGGAATGATTTGAAGCTGAGGGAGAGCAGATTTAGACTGGATCTCAGGAAGAAGTTTCTCAGCAGATCATAGCCTTACATTTGAAGTTACTACTGTGTGCTTTCATTACATCACACATACACAATCTTTTCTAAGTTTTAGTTTACATAAGAAGACAGAACCACATTTAGAGATGTTACAATCTTTTTACAAGGAGTTGAAGCTCATGAAATATATCATGAGATGAAATTCTCTTGCTAGAATTGTAAAATGCCATGAAAGGCATGTCCTTCTGATGCACTTCAGGTATTCCTTCTCCTGGCTTATAGCTATTGCAGTGTGTACAGCCTTTGATGAAGGGAAAAAGAGGATAGCACTGGGGAAAGGATGAAAGGACCCCTTTGATGACCCAGTGGGAAGTCTGGCATGTCATTAATGCTATGGAGAAGAGAACATGACTAGGAAATGCTGAGGAGACTGCATGGTTGACACACTGTGTCACTAAATGTTTGAAATCTATCTGAATGTCTATATTTGAAAGCTATCTGAAAACCTTCACCTCTAGGATTTCAATCCAGTCTGTTATTACCACCTTGGGAGAAGGCAAACATGCTCCTCTAGCACCTTCTGTTCGTGGACATCCTTTTTTTATTAACATAAACACATCCTGACATCCCCAGAAAACATGGAAACCCTTACAAAAAAAGAGAGAGAAAAGGAAAAAGAAAAAAAGCCAGCACAAACATCAGGGGAAATTGCTCACTGCCTGCTCAGCAACAAGAGCATTTCAGCTGCCCACTCCTGCACCATCCGCCCAAACACATCTAGCAGAAAACAAAATTATTGTTCCATGGTGCTCTGACTCAGACAAGGTACTTGGGGAATAGCCACTGAATTTAGCAGCAGAGGCTATGCAGAGCTTTACACTGCACTGAGCATTAGTGAGTTAGTGCTGCTGTAACACAAACCAGCTTGGAGACAGCATGAGGAAGCAAAGAAAAAACCTGCCCATAGCCAGTGTGCAAGCGAAAACTGAAGCTGAAGGGTTATGTATGGTTTTCCTATGCAAGAGGGGGAGACCTGAAGCATAGAATCATAGAATGGTAAGGTTGGGAAGGACCTCAAGGATTATCTAGGTCCAACGCCCTGCCATAGGCAGGGACACCTCCCACTAGTACAGGTCACTCGAGGCCTTCTCCAACCTGACCTTGAACACCTCCAGGGAGGTTGTGGAGCACAGAAGCACCCAACTTGATCTTTGATCACGTTGGGTACCTCTGTGCTCCACAACCTCCCTGGGCAAACTGTGCCAGTGTCTCACTACCCTCACTGCAAACAACTTCCTCCTAACATCCAGTTTCAATCTCTCCTCTGCCACTTTAAACCCATTGTCCCTTGTCCTGGCATTACAAGACCTTGTCAATAGTCCCTCCCCAGCCTTCCTGGAGTCCCCTTCAGATACTGGAATCTTTGTGATCTTTTTGACTTTGGCAAGTGTTCTCTGCTAGCTCCTTGGTGGAGGGGAGAATATCCCTTTCATAATGCATGTGCAGTCTGCTGAGATCTCTAACAGGTCACACCACAGAAATATTTGAGGAACTATACTCGAAAAGTAACATCAATGATTTTTTTTTCTTTTTTCTTTTTTTTTTTTTTAAACCACATGTAAAGAAATACACATTCTTCCATAGCAATGCCAAAGCTGGATGTAATGAAGATTTCCACGGAGGAATCTAGAGGAAAGCAGCATTTTTCTATCCTCATAGAACCAGCTGAACATTTTAATGACCACGTTAATCCACGACAGGAATCCAGCTTTCACTCTTCATGCTGCCTGCCCACCTAGATAAGTTCAGCACTGCACAGAAATATTTTCCCCTGTGTTAATTCAACAGGGTGTAAATTGGCAGCTTCCTGTCTTTGCTCTAGAGATAATTTCAGAATTCATTTAGTCATGAGGGTTCAGTACAGACTCAGGTTCAAGGAAAAGTACAAACTCTGTTGATTTGTTTTGTTCTAGTATTTAAAGGGGAAAAAACAATCTAATTAGTACATGGCTTATTTTAACAGCAGACCAAAGTAGCAATACATGAACAATTAGATTTTCCATAATTATACCTGTCATATTTGTGCAGAACAAAAGTTATCGCCTAGGGGCAATCGTAATTACAATCAAGTGGTGAGTGGCTGAAGTTTTAATCAGAAATAGAGAATAGAGAATAGAAAATATTTTCAATAGAGGATGGAAAATTCATTAAATCCCCTACCAATTCCATAGTAAAAGTAACCTTTGTCTCAGGGTGCACTGAACCTTGAGATGGGCAGAAATTCTCTTGTTGTTACAAAATGATAAACTTGAAATAGGTTAATAATGTTACTGTTAAATGACCATAGGCTAAGTGTTAAAAACTCACACAATTTGTTTCTTTCAGCTAAAAAGTAATCATTTTGATGCTGGGTTGAAGAGAAAAAGGGAAAAGAAATAAGGGGAAAAACCAAAACAAAATCCAACCAACCAAATATCATAGAATCATAGAATGGTAAGGTTGGAAGGGACCTTAAGGATCACCTAGTTCCAACCCCGTGCCATAGGCAGAGACACCTCCCACTAGGACAGGTCACTCAAGGCCTCCTCCAACCTGGCCTTCAACACCTCCAGGCAGGGAGCAGCCACAACCTCCCTGGGCAAACTGTGCCAGTGTCTCATTACCCTCACTGCAAACAACTTCCTCCTAACANTTTATAAATAAAACCTGAGCAAATAAACCAAGGAAACCACCCAAAGCTCCACTAGGAATTCAAACTGATTTCTTATGGAAGGGACAGTACCTAGGAACTGTCAGTGGGACCAGTGTTGTTTAACATCTTTGTTTGCAAAATGGGCAGTGAGGTTAAGGTGCCCTCAGCAAGTTTGTGGATGACAACAAGCTGTGTGACCTGGATGACATGCTGGAGGGAAGGAATCCATCCAGAGAGTCTCAGACAGTCTTGAGAGGTGGGACAAAGCCAATCTCATAAAGTTCAACAAGTCTAAGAGCAAGGTCTTACACCCAGGTCAGGACAATCACAAGCACAAATCCAGGCTGGGTGAGGAATGGCTCAAGAGCAGTCTTGAGGAGAAGGACTTGGGAGAGTCAGTTGATGAAAACCTCAATGTAAGCCAGCAATGGTCCTGTGCTTAGCACATGTATCTGTCCTCCAGCTGTGTTCATCTCATGTCCCTATGTCAAAGGTGGGATTTGGTCCTAGGTGACTCCATGTTTCTGTTCCACCATGAGTGTCAGGTGTGATAAACTCAGGCATACTCCATGGAGCATCAGTCTTTGGAGCTATTGCAGTAACAGGCTCCTTCCCTCTCAACACTAGGAACAGACATGTAAATGTGTTTGTAGAGAGAGACCTCTGGGGACCACTTCCAGGTCCACAGGAGTTCATAAATCAAACCCAAATATATACTTAATCTAAGGCTTTTAATGTGTACCTGCTAAGCATCAAGCATCTGCATATAAAGGAGTGAAAAATGTTCCTGAACAGCCCTTGGACTTTGAAGAAAACATGTCTTCATCATAGCAACACATCATAAAATGTATCATAACCTTGGTTCTTGAAGCTTCTCTATCAAAGGGAATTTATTTCACCAAAAACATCAACATAAAAAGCTCCACGTAAAGTACTTCAGCCTCTACTGATTAATAAAGATTTTTGCAGGTGAAGCCAACATTTGTTTATCAGCAAACATAAGACCTGTATCATAGAAAACTGGAAAATGGGATTTAGTCCTTCAGAAAATAACATAAGCAGTTTATTATACTGCTTGCCTTCAGTATATCCTTCTTTCTGAGCTTTTCCATGGAGACTTACAATGCAAGGAAATCTCAGGGTTCCTGGGCAATTCTGCCTTTTGTATTAACAAGTACATCAAAGGTCAGTGTTGCAAAGAAAGCTGACAGAAGCTCCCTTAAGGAAAGGATTAACATGGAAATCCCACTAGAAAGCCTGAAAAGCATGGTAAAGGTAGTAGGTGGATACCTTAAACTGATAAAGGAGAAAAAAACTATGGAAGCAAGATGCCAGGTGAACATGCTACCTTAATCTGCTTCATATTTTTATTAAGAACAGACACTCAATATTTCTCCTTCACTAGCTCTGCAGCAAGCTGTTTCCAAGGTTTTGAGCCCTGCTGATCTGATTCCTTTAAAGTTTACTTGGAAGGAGCCCCAGATTTACCTGCGCTCTTTCCCGAGGGTACCAATTAGCTGCATGTCTGAAACACTGGCACAAAGCTGTGCTGCTCCCACAGAGCTTGAGGAAAAACTCCAATATTCCAGGAAACAATCTGTAGCACTTCTGAACACATCTTCTTCTGCAGTTCTACAGTGTGGTTAAGGATACTGCAGCTGTATCACAAGTATTATGGCCATGCTGTGGATGACTGCTAGGAAGACTGAAAATAAAGACCATTCAGCTACTCACTGTTCAAACATTGTCATGGTAGGCCTAAGCAGGCCAAAATAGGCTTATCCATGCCCTGGCTTGCCCAGGCATGTTTTCTCTGCTCTTCCTCCTTCTGTTTTGAGGAGAAGCAACCGTGGGAAAGAGGACAGAGAACCTGGAGCCACTGAGTCTGGGGACCCTGGCCCTTTGCAGCCTGTGGTAAACAAGGTGCACCACAGTTCTATGATTCTATGGAAATATTCCACTAAGACAAATTCTGAAACCTTGCATAGACAAGTACTAACGCTGTGATGGTTTGGGAGTTCCCCACCCCCCTACACTTTGTAAAATCCCCCAGACTAGACTCAGCCAGCTGGAAGTTAAGGCCTGAAGCTCTATTTACAGCTTAGCACAATGTACAAGCAGAGATAGACACAACAGACAGGAATAGTTACAGACATAGACAAGTTAAAGGTAATACAGAGACACAATTCCCCTCCCAGAAATCAGAGTCCCCAGGAGGGGCTCCCAACCACCCTTCCACCTTTTTCCCACCCCTCTACCTTACCCCAGGGTCTGCCTCACATGCAAGGTGAGTTTGGAGGATGGGCCAGGGGGGTTAGAAGGAAAGAGATTAGTGAGGTTACTCTGCAGAGAGGAGAAGGCAGGAAGTTAGACCACCCAAGAGACAACTGCAAGCCCGAATGGCTTATCTTTGTTTTGTGTTCTTAGTCTTAAACATCTCAGCAAGCCTATGAGTGAAGTAGACATCACCATTGTTTTCTTTTCTTAGCCTTTAATATAATTTTCTCCATTAAAATATTCCAATTAGCCTCAAACCAGCACTTAAAAGTAGGTCTTAAAGAAAAGATACTGAAGGAAAAGTGTCCTAAAGTTAACCAAGATGTGAGGAAAAAAGGCCTCACAAAGGCAAAATCTAGGCACAGAGACTTGTGTGCATTGCACAATTATTGTGCAACTGGTTATGGATAACTTTCTTGTGCAACTTTGGACCCCTGAAAACACCACTTGCATTTGGTTCTTCTCAGTCATGTTGTTTTCAGCAAATAAGTGGAGTTTTCATTTCACAAAGAGCTTTAAAATGTAGTTTCATTTTGTTGTGGTTGAAAATATAAACTTAGTGACTGCAGGAAAGCTTGGGTGTTTTGAGAGAGCTGGCTAAACAGCATTAGGGTGTGAGATTTGCAATGCTAAAGAACTCCTAAATTCTTCTTCAGTCTGTTTAGGTAGACAATCTTCCACTACACCAGGCAAGTTGGACCTGGGGATCTGGGTTGATGAAAAGCTCAATGTGAGCCTGCAGCGTGTGCACGCAGCCCAGACAGCAACCGAGTCCTGGGCTGCAGCAAGAGCAGTGTGGGCAGCAGGGAGACAGAGGGGATTCTGCCCCTTTGCTCTGCTCTCCTCAGACCCCACCTGCAGTCCTGTGTNGGAAATGAAACTACTAGCATGAAATACCGTGATTTTGAAAAATGAACCTTTTACCATGGAAAAGCATTCTTCTGCAAAATTTCCAGCTAGCCACAAAACAAGTCTCACCCCAATAAATGCACATTGGGGTCTAAGAGCTACCAGGTGGGTGAGTGGAAACCTGAATCCCCTAGGTAGATGGGAAACCTGATTCCCCAGGAGAGGGTCCCTTGGTCATGTTACTCCCTCTCCTTTTCCTGCCACTATATAAGGGGGAGGAATTTCTGGTTCCTGTTCTCTTGCCCTTTGTCTTCCTGCTCACCTGAGAGCTGCTGACCATGCAGTTAGGTCTGCTGTCATGTGGTCAGGCCTGTCTCCAGAGAATCCACTGCAATCATCTGCGATTGGACTTTGTAAACAGTTGTATCTATCCCCTTCCTTTATTTCTCTGTACATTCCTTTACCTTTAATACCTTTTATTTTTTTTTTGTTAAAATTACTTTCTTAACTTCCAGTTCTGAGTATGTCTCTTTGTTTACCCCTTACCTTACCCTGCCTACTTTTTTCCCTATGGAAGGGGGTAATCTAAATTCTAAATTCTGTCCCAAGAGGTTTTGCCCTGGAACCTCAAATTGCAACAATTCATCAACATGTTTTCCTGGGCAAATGATCTGAATGGAAGTCAGCAGACCAAGGAGTAAGCAAGAAAACAGCTCTCCCCACCTATCGGCAGAAGCACTTTAAAAAGAAAACAAAATATCTGGAGGAGAAGTTGCCTGAAGGTAAGCCTTGGCTAAGAAAGGTAGCAATGCCCCAGAGACAAAAACTGGGACAAATCCAATAAAAGACTGGGCTGCATTATTTTCTTTTAAAATCTGAACATTTGAAGCTGAAAAATATAATTATAGGAAACTGTAAGAGTTATTTGGAGTAAGATTTCACCTTTCACAGCTGCTAGAACAACCACCCTAGCTCAGGGTAATGCCTGCTGTAATGAGGCTATGCATCTGCAGAGCATCTTTCACAAATGGAATTTCAGTATCCTTAACCTTACACAAAGAAACCTGCTTGCAACAAATATGAACAAATAGGAATATGAATCCCTACAGGGATTCAACAGCACAAGCTCTGGAAAATTAGCCATGGCCATTTCTTTTGTAAGGGAATTTGCTCAATTGAATACATAAAGGAGACTGAATGGGGAAGAAATGCTATAGCTCCCTGTGCTCCTTATTTTTCTCCACAGCAAATGTGAAAGCAACATAGAAGCTATGCTATCAGTGACATCCTACTGTTTAAGGGGGAAGAAAACTTAAATTGTGAAGCTGATCATACAGCAATATTATTTACCACAAGCTCATTTTATCTTTCATCATCTCCATCACAGTTATAAACCCTAAGTGCAATACACTATGTTAGCAGGGCAGAGATTCAGCAGGTGTCTCTCTAAGCTAGCATACTGGATGCCATTCCAGCACTATATACAGCTCAGGGCTACAAAAAGCAAAGTGATGACTCATGGCTGTATATGAGGATATGTGAAGTGGGAGGGACCACCCTCTCTACCTGTCAACAAGAATACAAGATCTGCAGAAGGCAAATCAAGTAAACTGTGGAAAGAAAACCCACAGAAACAGCCAGCAGCTATAAGAAATTTCAATGCAAGCACTCTGATTTATTTTTCCAGACTTTTGCAATGCCTTGCAAGGGATGTGAGTTATGTGAATCTATCCTCTGAGGCGTAATGTTGCATCTAGATAACGGTTAATAAAACAAGACTCCAGGCATGCCAAATAAAAACAAATTCAAGCATCTGACATGTGGACAAGTTGACAAATGTTTGACTTCTCAAGTGTCAAGTCTCTCTAGCTGTCATTCCAAAACACATTTGCTTCAGCATCTTACAACTGGCTTTCAAAATAGGCTACATTTACATCTCCAGATTTCAGAAAGTTCATACAGGCAGCGCACTTGGCATTGTAGTCTAAAAATAAAAGGAGTATGTGGAAACTTTTTTGCTAGTATACAAATTCCTAGTTCAGGAACTAACACAGTGTATTGCAGTTAGGGTTTATAACTGTGATGGAGATGATGAAAGAAGTGCAGTATCAGTCTTAAACGCCCCCTGTGAAGTTCCTGCCATCTCTGAAGTGCCTATTTCTGCTATTTGGACCAGCTCTAATCATAGACTGAAATCGAGATCTAATACTGCAAAAAAGGAGATGACAATACATGTTCTGACTACTCGCGGGAAGCATCCAGAAATAAAAATTCAGAAGTTTTCCACCAGCTCAGTATGCAGAGAATTGATGGAGGCATAAAAAAGTAACCATATAAATAGACCAAGAGTCCTTGCACCATCTCAGTATGCAGAGAATTGATGGAGGCATAAAAAAGTAACCATATAAATAGACCAAGAGTCCTTGCCATGGTAGGCCTAAATAGGCAAAAAAAGGCTTATCCATGTCCTGCCTTGCCCAGACATGTTCTTCTGCTCTCCCTCTCTCTGTTTTGGGGAGAAGCAACCATAGGAAAGAGGACAAAGAACCTGGAGCCACTGAGTCTGAGGACCCTGGCCCTTTGCAGCCTGTGGTAAACAAGGTACAGAGGCTCAGCTTGTGCCTGCCTTGTGCAAGGCTGTGCTCTGCCCTAAAAAGGGTAAAGCAAGCCTATGGCTTCACCTAATATGGTCTAGCTTGGCTAACTGCCATTCTGATTGGCTATTCTGTGTCCAAAGGACCATTAGGCTTGGGCTGTATGGATAAAAATGATGTGCAGGGAGCACAACCTGTGCTCTGCCATTGTATCTGCTCTCTGCTGTTGTATTTGTGCTGCCTTATATCCTGAACTGCCTGGAAACTGCCTGCCAAAGGTTTACCAGGAACAGGCTCTAAATGCCTCCACATAAGCAGCCTGCACAGCCAGCATGACACTGTGCTGAGACTGCACATGGCATTGCACCCTGCCTGCACCTGAAAGCCTCCTGCCAAGACAGCAAGTCCTGGAGATACACAGATCATCCAGAGGAGATCAGCACCAGGTCAGAGCTTGTCTGCCTCCTTTCCCCAGCAGCCCAGGAAGAACCAGAAGTCTCAGTGGATGACAAGAATCCCCTGAAAGCCTTTGGGCACTGTCTGAAGCTGTAGCCAGCCCTGCTAGTCGGGAGATAATCTTTTGTGAGTGAATACTTGAAGCCTCTTGTAACTCACCATTGCCTTCTGCCATAAGCAGAAAGGAGCTCCTTGAGTCCCTCTAGTGGGCAAGCGGAGTACTGACCGCAAGCGGTGCACTGCCCACAAAGCCTTCTCTGCCAGTTCAATCGAGTTCAATTCATGTTATAGATCAGCACTGGTTATTGCTAGAGCCTATTGCAACCTGTGTATAGAGTTTCCATGACTGATGAAAGAACTGTTATTAAAATTAGTGATGGGGGTGGTGAGAGTTCTGAATATTGAATATTTATAAACAATATTAATTTTTGAAAATATCATCTTGCATTATTAATAACCCCTCCATGACAGTCCTAATTTTAAAATTCTACCAAATACATATTGGAAGACACAGAATTAAGACATGCTGCCATGTAAAAACATATGGTGTGCGTTATCTTATGGTCCTTATACAAAACACAGTTCATTTTACTTGCCTTTTTCCGTCAGTATATTTCTGATAGGATATTGGCACAAATAAAGACATTTGGTTTGTGGTGCTGATAAACACTTTGTTTAGTCTTTTCACTAAATAACTTCTCCTAGGGTAAAAAAAAAAACACCTCCAGTTTGACATCAAAAATTAAAATAAAAAATAAAATATTTTGAAATATTGAAGAGAAGAAACAGCCACAGTGTAACAATTATGAGGGGGAAATGAACATGCTGGAGCAAAAATAAAATGAAAGCTGGATGCATGGCACAAAAACAAGCACAGACAAAACTTTGTTCATCTGTTTGACCAGTAATTTACTCCAATTAATTTGTCCTTTACCAACTATTTTGGTAAACCACTCAGTACACAAAGTCTACTGTCATCTTCCTTATGATGGCCAGCTTCTCATGTATTAACTAAGAAAATAATTCCAACAAAATGTTGGAAAGCATTGCTTATTGGAAGACAAACCACAATTCAAACTGCTCTCCTTCCCTGAGTATCTCCTGCTTCACCAGCAGGACCAGACAGGTGATTCTCCTCCTCTACTCTGCTCTGGTGAGACCCTACCTGAAGTACCGCACTCAGTACTGGTGCCCCCACCATAAGAAGGACGAGGAGCTACTGGAGTGGGACCAGAGGGGGGCCATGCATAAAATCAGAAGGCTGAAGGACTTCCCCTATGGGGACAAACTGAGAGAGTTGTGACTGTTCAGCATGGAGAAGGCTCCAGGGAAACATTAGAGCAGCCTTCTAGTACCTGAAGGGAGTCTACAAGAAAGCTGGGAAGGGACTTTTTACAAGGGCTTTTAGTAATAGGATGAAAGGGAATGGACTGAAGCTTCAGGAGGGTAGATTTAGACTGGAGATTAGGAAAAATAAAGTTTACAGTGAGGGTGGTGAGACACTGAAACAGATTCCCCAGGGAGGTGATGGATGTCTTTCCCTGGAGGTATTCCAGGTTGGATGAGGCCTTGAGTAACCTGGTCTAGTGGAAGATGTCCCTGCCCATGGCAGGAGAACTTGGAACTAGATAATCTTCAAGGTCCTTTCCACCCTGAACCGTTCTATGAATCTATGAACTTGAACCCTTTTCAATACAAGTATCTAACACTGTCTGTAACTGACAAGTGAGTTAAAAGGGTAAAAAACTGATATGAAAGAGAAAATAGCGAATCTATCAAGACATGAGTGATGCTTCTCTTTATACTGAAATCAGCTTTGAAATCAATTCTCAACAAAGGTTACGTTTCTAGGTCATCTAGGAAAGAGAGGGAAGGAAAACACATTTTATCTTAATTAACCTTCTGATGCTACTACAACTCTAGAGTAAAGCTGAGACCATCACTGTCTCTGTTGATTCTATGGAATACCACAGATACGCATAAGGAACTAATAGGAACCATCAGGTACCTTCATCAGCTCAAGGTGTAGTTCATCAGACCCTACCTGCAGTCCTCAGTGCCTTCTCATGATGGTGTTTACTGTGCGCAAAATAACAAATTAAGTCAGAACTGCGGACTGCCCTCAACTTTCAATCTAAACTGTATTTCTGGACATTGACCTAACTTAGGCAAAGACTGGTGCTCGTGTCTTGAGGATAGGAACAAGTGGATTTAACATATTTAATGGGATAATAATGAAGGTAAAGGACAATTTTTATCATCAAAATGTGTTTTTTTACCAGATTACACTAGAGATTGAAGAACTTTAGCCTTGTGATAAGAGATTTAAATGGGAAGGAAAATAATCACATTAAAATGTTTTGTCTATTTACCTTTTAGATTAGATAACTGGAAAAAAAAAACCAAACAGTCTATTTCCAGTATGCACACTGGAATATTGTTTATATACAATTTCAACCCACCTGTGCAAGTGTGCCCAGATCCAGATACATATGCAAATGTATTCACAGATATTTTCAGCTCATAGACCTGCCCCAAGTTCTTATGGAGCCATTAGCTCTAAGCCTAGATTACCAAGAAGAAGTGATGGACTCCACTATTAGGTGCATCTATTTAGGTTCTTTGGAATTTCTAGTTGAGCTTAGGAGACCAGAGGACTGAATTGCAACAGATCCCAAGAAATGCTACCCAACATAAGCTCTACTAAATGAGTGGACAACTCAAATTTGTCTATTTTTAAGTATTTAAATATTTTAAGTATTAAATATTATCAGAGCATTTTTAAAGACTGAAAATACAGGCAATTTAGAATTACCCAACCAACAGGTAGGTGTCCCAGAGTGTTTTCAAGAATGTTAGGTTGGTTTTAGACATCCAAACAAAACTCAAGCTAGAGTTTTGGAGCCCTTTGAAAAACCAGTACTATAAAGCATACCGACAAAATTTATTTTAGCTTTATAGGTCTTTCAGGGTACAGAAAAAAAAAATCCCAATCCTATTTAAAGTGAACAGCATCTCTACCCAGGAATCTCTAAGTATAACACATGTTTATTTAAGCTTTTCAGTTATATTGTGAGACACTGAAGCTTTGTTTCAGGCAGACAGGGAAATACTAAGAGATCTGGACACACTTGCCCAGCTGTGTTGAAATTGCATCTAAAGTAGCAGATAAACATTCTGAGTGCCTCATTCACAGGCACAGTTGTGCACCTTGGACCTTTCCCAAAAGCACGTAGAAGGAACCTGTCTCCTAGCACATGATCTGTGCCTCAGTTTCCATGGAAACTCAGTTGCCTCAGTTTTCAGAAGAAACCAAGGCATAAAGCCTAGAATGAAGATAGGATGTCTCTGGTTGAAATATCTGAAGAAACCTAGACAATAAGGTGTAAATCTGCATTGAACTTGTCTTTACATGCAACCCAAGAAGGCAAAGGCTTAATGTAAGAGTTCAATACCTAAAAACACATACAAATGACCTCATAACAAAACAAAAGAAAGAAATATTAATCATGGAATCATAGAATGGTAAGGTTGGAAGGGACCTCAAGGATCATCTAGTTCCAATACCCTGCCATAGGCAGGGACACCTCCCACTAGTACAGGTTACTCAAGGCCTCCTCCAACCTGGTCTTGAACATTTCCAGGGAGGGAGTAGCCACAACCTCCCTGGGCAACCTGCTTCGGTGCCTCGCCACCCTCACTGTAAAAAAATTCCTCCTAACATCCAGCCTAAATTTCCCTTCTGCCAGTTCAAACCCATCGCCCCTTGTCCTGGCATTGCAAGACCTTGTCAATAGTCCCTCCCCAGCCTTCCTGTAGGCACCTTCAGATCCCAGAAGGCTACTCTAAGGTCTCCTGGAGGCCTTCTCTTCTCCAGGCTGCAGAGCCCCAACTCTCTCAGCCTGTCCTCACAGCAGAGCTGCTGCAGCCCTCTCAGCATCTTGGTGGCCTCCTCTGGACCTGCTCCAACACTTCCATGTCCTTCTTGTGCTGGGGGCTCCAGAACTGTACACAGGACTGCAGGTGGGGTCTGAGGAGAGCAAAGGGGCAGAATCCCCTCCCTTGCCCTGCTGCCCACACTGCTCTTGCTGCAGCCCAGCACTCGATTGCTGTCTGGGCTGCATTCACACTGCAGGCTCATGTTGGGCCCTTCATCACCCCAGACCCCCAGGTCATTTTCCTAATGTCTCTCATAATCCAGTGAAGAGTATTTTAGTGGACACTAAGTGTTTGTTTTACTCTGATTGTTTGCCTTAGAATATGAACAGAAATATAAGAAGAGTTTATCTGTAAATACACTGTGAGCATGCACCACAGAGTTGACAATAGAGTTCTGACACTGAGGCTCTCCAGAAGGATGTATTTCACTGTGGAAAAGATTTGGATACACACACACACTAACATTTATACATCTTAATTGTGAATAGGAGAACAAGTAGGATTCATGTCAAAGTATCATGCAAAAAAGTAGCCAGCTGTTAAAATAATTTGTGTATACAGAAAGGGATCGTTTCTAAACAACAAATAGGACATTTTTATCCTGTTTTCATTTTTTTTCTGCATGCTGTGCTTAAAAAGACTGTTGACAGGTGTCCTTTATTCATAATAAAGAACAAAGAATTAAGAACAATAATTAAGAACATAATTAACATAATTAAGAACAAAGGGGTCCAGGATGGTTGGACTCACTTTAAACAGGAGCTCTTGAAGGCACAGGAACTGGCAGTTGCCATGTGCCGAAAGGGGAGCCGGCGGGGAAGGCGACCGGCCTGGATGGGCAAGCAGCTCCTGAAGGAATTAGGGGGAAAAAAGAGGGTCTGTCGCCTTTGGAAGGAGGGGAAGGCTTCCCCTGACATGTTTAAGGATGTTGCTAGATTATGTAGGAGAAAAATTAGAGAGGCAAAGGCCCAGTTAGAACTTAAGCTGGCCACCTCTGTGAAAGATAATAAAAAGCATTTTTACAAATTTATCAATGCTAAAAAGAAGGGCAAGAAGAGTCTCCACTCCTTATTGGACCTGCATGGGAACACCCTAACTGAAGATGAGGAACAGGCTGAGGTCCTGAATACCTTCTTTGCCTCAATTTTCAGCAGTGAGGAGGGAGGAGTTCAGGACAAGTGGCCTCTTGAGCTGGG
>WBNM01025276.1:68813-79963 GCA_013399055.1 Ramphastos sulfuratus
AAAAGAAAAGAAAAGAAAAGAAAAGAAAAAGACTCAATACTTTCCTGACTTTGCAGTCAGCCCTTGTGAACCTCATTAGGTGGCACAATTTATTGAATGAATATGGAAGTTTCTTTAATTCCCACATTCATTTCATTTAAGAATTTGTTTTCTTTTCTTAGAGCTCTGGAGAGTACACCCAAGGACACACAGTGAATAGCTTTATCGTTATGCAAGTTGTGTGCACAAGTGTTGTGGTATTAGTTATGTTTTCCAGTTTCAGGGGTGAAGAAGGATGTAGACTGCACACCAATGTATTCATCTAAAATCAGATGTGCCTTAAAATTCAGGGTCAAAATAGTGACAGACTTATCAGAATCTATAATAATCAGAATATTCAAAAGAAATGTAGACTCACAAAGTCCACAGGCAAGATCTCCAGAGAAATGTAAACCAAATGCATTGGTTTGGATCAATTATAGTTAAAAGCAAATCACCTTAAATAAAAAAAAAAAAAAAACCAAACAAACCAAAAACCCTAAATATCTAAATAACTAAATATATATAAAACATTTTAATAAACATTGTAACATATTTTATGTATTTATATAAATATAAATTTATACAAATACGAATATAATTATGGATATAAGCATGAATATAAATATAGATATAGATAATAAATATCAATATAAATATAAATAATTTCCTCCCCCTATTTCTTCTTTGTATATTCTAAATCATAAACCTCTCAACTTCTCCAGCGTCAGCAAGATGAATGTAGCATGTGGCCATATATCCCCTAGGTCCATCTGGTAGTTTATCAGAAGAGTATGAAATACAAACCCCTTTGCCTTTGGCTAAAGTATATTCAGATTGAAACCTACTTATAGATAACAGATTTTTTTTTTAAATGATAAATCTGGTTATAAAAAAAGAATGTTTCAGTTTGGCGAATGAATTTGGTTTTTGTTGGGGTTTTGTTTGTTTGTTTGTTTTTTAATAAATAATACCGAATTTATAAAGAACCTTTGCTAATATATCCCATTAACTTTATGATTTTTAGGATCAAGCCACCTAAATATTCTAGAGAACAAGAAGAAATAAAAAAAGTTTGTCTGTCAAGCCAATTTTGCAATAAAAATTTCAGTTCCTGTATGACAGTACAGAAAAATCATCCAGATATAAAATTTACCTTAAGTGGAAGAAAGCTGGTAACCTCTCCTCTTACACAGATCTCTATATAGGTAAAAAGAAGGCAAGCTACATATGGCAGCTCCTATAAGTAATCACTTAGTGGGGTGCCTCTGTCTGTAGAAACTCTAGAACAGAGCACTAAATGAGGTAAAAACTGTAAAGAATCCAACAGAAAATTACATCTAGTTTATAATCCGTTCTGGCAGAAGGAAGCTTTCCTGAAGATCCCTGCCCCACAGCAGTTCAAATCAGAGACCCCTCTCTCTTTTAAGTCACTCATCTCAGTTAAACTCTAGTACTGTGTGCAGCTCTGGAGCCCCCAGCACAGGAAGGACATGGAAGCGTTGGAGTGGGTCCAGAGGAGGCCACCAAGATGTTCAGAGGGCTGCAACAGCTCTGCTATGAGAACAGGCTGAGAGAGTTGGGGCTCTGCAGCCTGGAGAAGAGAAGGCTTCCAGGAGACCTTAGAGTAGCCTTCCAGGATCTGAAGGGGGCTCCAGGAAGGCTGGGGAGGGACTATTGACAAGGGCTTGTAATGCCAGGACAAGGGGCAATGGGTTTGAAGTGGCAGAGGGGAGACTGAAAGTGGATGTTAGGAGGAAGTTGTTTGCAGTGAGGATGGTGAGACACTGGCACAGGTTGCCCAGGGAGGTTGTGGCTGCTCCCTCCCTGGAGGTGTTCAAGGTCAGGTTGGAGAAGGCCTTGAGTGACCTGTACTAGTGGGAGGTGTCCCTGCCTATGGCAGGGGGTTGGAACTAGATGATCCTTGAGGTCCCTTTCAACCTTACCATTCTATGATGCTGTGATTCTCTAAGATGCCTCTCTGCTGTTCTGTTCAGTCTCAGCATTACTTGAAAAGTTTACATGGAAGGCCATCATATCTTTCTGCCATAACAGCCACAGCGAAGCTCCAGTGTGTTTGTCATGTCAAAGCTCTTAACAGAGACCCACATTTTTAATACAGTGTTTATGTAAAAGAAAATTCTCCTCAATCAGTTCAGAACAGACAAGCTCATGCATTGCTATAAGGCATGTTGTCTAATCAGTTCTGGGGACTGCACGGTTCCCTCCCTCCTCTCTCCTGTCCCTAGAGGTACTTTAAGAGCTGGAAAACAGAAGCATACTTCTTGTCGTTTATTAGATTAAAAGAGCTGTCAATTAGCTTAGTCATGGGTCTTTGCCTGAAAGATCTACCTAAAAATGGAAGCTATGTAAAAATGGAAGCTGAGCATACTTCCATCGAAATGGGACTACATATTTACTTATGTTCTGTAGTTCAGGAGGCTCTCCACCTGTTTTTTCGTGCATGCCAAGGTAACTGTTTGTAGGTAGGATGTGACTTCAAACTTTTTGCAGCTTTATTTACTTGAGTCCACTGCAGAGTCACAAAAATTATTAAGGAAGTTGAATATCTTCCTTATGAGGAGAGACTGAGGGAGCTGGGGCTTGTTATTTGAAGAGGAGGAGACTAAGGGGTGATTTCATTCATGTTTATAAATATGTAAAGGCTGAGTGCCAGGAGGATGAAGCCAGCCTCTTTTCAGTGATGCACAATGACAGGACAAGGGCCAATGGGTAGAAGATAAGGCATAGGAGGTTCCATGTGAACCTGAGGAGGATTTTTTCAATGTGAGGGTGACAGAGCACTGGAACAGGCTCCCAAGGAGGTCGTGGAGTCTCCTTCTCTGGAGATATTCAAGAACTGTCTGGATGCTTTAGATTGTGATCATCTCTAAGTGATCCTGCCCTTGCAGGGGGGGGCTGGATGAGATGATTTTTTGAGGTCCCTTCCAGCCCCTGACATTCTATGATTCTATGAGTCTAAGACAAAATGCCTACTGATAAGTTAGTGAGATTTGATACATGCTCAATATTTATCTTGCTAAATAGAGTTTAAAATTCTATTCAGGTGATGACTATTTCTTATTTTTTTGCAGAAGCTTGTTTAGTCTCTAAAAGTTTGTTCACTCTGTACAAACCACAGAGTCATTACCACCAGAGCAGCTCTGTAATGCATGACAGAACAGCGAGTTCCTAAGTAATATAATGTTACATGAACCTTTTTAACTTGAAAGAACAATTACATCACTGTTGGATTTTCTTTTTGTTTAAAAACACAATACTTAAAACATTAAAGGATGGACATTGAAGTGTTGGAGCGGGTCCAGAGGAGGCCACCAAGATGCTGAGAGGGCTGCAGCAGCTCTGCTGTGAGGACAGGTTGAGAGAGTTGGGGCTCTGCAGCCTGGAGAAGAGAAGGCTTCAAGGAGACCTTACAGCAGCCTTCCAGTATCTGAAGGGGGCTACAGGAAGGCTGGGGAGGGACTATTGATAAGGTCCTGCAATGCCAGGACAAGGGGAATGGGTTTGAACTGGCAGAGGGGAAACTGAAACTGGACATCAGGAGGAAGTTGTTTGCAGTGAGGGTGGTGAGACACTGGCACAGGTTGCCCAGGGAGGTTGTGGCTGCTCCCTTCCTGGAGGTGTTCAAGGCCAGGTTGGAGGAGGCCTTGAGTGACCTGTGCTAGTGGGAGGTGTCCCTGCCTATGGCAGGGGGTTGGGACTAGATGATCTTTGAGGTCCCTTCCAACCTTACCATTCTAGGATTCTATACAGTAAGTTCTATCTTGGAGAGACAATTAAAGAAACACATTGGATATCTAGTGTCTCCTTCTTCAGTCCATCCTCTCTTCCTGCTTTCAAGTCTAAAGGTGTTGTATGAGCAACACCTTCTTACAAACATTCCCCTTGCTCTTCTAGGAAAAGAAAAAAATCTATTAAATCCCAGAAAGGACCAAATGATGTCCTTTCATCTAGATTACTACAGAAGATCAAGTTCTAAACACTGTTTCTTGTGTAAAATTATTTAGCTTTTTTCAAAGTAGTTTTTACCCACTTAAATTGTAAATTAAATGTTAGGTATAATTTTAGCAAAAGATCCACAGGAGCCAGTGAAACTCTGCCAGTTTTCAACCAGCTGAGTATTTTGGCATCTTGAATCCTGACTTCCTGCCTTGTTGAAGCAATCTTTGCATTACTATAATAAGGATATCACATTGGTATTAAATCTAAGTTGGAGTTCTCCCAGCTCCTGCCTAAACTCCCAGTAATGTCCAAAAAAGCAGTGTTTAAAAATGTACTTGAAAACTATTTTTGGAAAACCATTTTGAGACCATTCCCAGATAGTAAAATATGACTTGAAGGACACTTTTAACACCATGAGTGTTACTGATCACAGAGCTTACAATTAGATGTCACTAGTATTTGTGTTGATTCATACCACCAAAGCAGTAATTTACCTTAACCAATTCAGAGAAGAACCCTGACTGAAATTCTTGGTTGGATCAGGATTCTCTTTGCATAACAGACATAAAAAAAAAAGAGTCAGCAAAGATGCATCTGTAAATCAAAGATCATTTCTCCTCTGTGCACCATAATAAACTCAGCTCTCACTTGCCTCTCCTTTTCTTACAAACATCCATTTTTTTCTTTTCCCTTCTACTCCAGTTATACCAGTTTACTTGGTTAAGGATCTGGATAACTGTAGCCTCAAAATTGAGCTTCTGATTTAATTACTTACCACAGGCATTATATTGCTGTCATTATTGCTGCTAAGTAATTTATTTATTTTAAAGGCTTTTCCTAGTTTACATAGGTGCTGATCTCCACAGCTCTGTTCTCACACTTTATTCCTTTGGCAGTACATATTACACCATTTTTACATTCTCCCTAGTCAAAAGCACTCCCATTCTAAAATCAAATTAAAACTTCAGGCAGTGCTCCAGTGCCTCTCCATGATGACCAGAGTAAAATGTTTCACAGTTCAATCACAGGATCATAGAATTGCTTAGGTTGGAAGGGACCTTAGAGATCCTCTGCTTCAACTTCCCCGTCACAGGCAGGGATACCTCTCAACTAGACTTGGTCACTCAAGGCCTCATCCAACCTGGCATTCAACACCCCCATGGAGGAAACATCCACAACCTCCCTGGGCAGCCTATTCCAGAGTCTCATCACTCTTGTACTGACGAACTTCTTAGAATCATAGAATCATAGAATCATAGAATGGTAAGGTTGGAAGGGACCTCAAGGATCATCCAGTTCCAACCCCCTGCCATAGGCAGGGACACCTCCCACTAGCACAGCTCACTCAAGGCCTCCTCCAACCTGGCCTTCAACACCTCCAGGGAGGGAGCAGCCACAACCTCCCTGGGCAACCTGTGCCAGTGTCTCACCACCCTCACTGCAAACAACTTCCTCCTAACATCCAGTNCAGCTTGGTGCCATCTGCACACTTGCTGAGGCTGCACTGATTCGTCTGCCCATGGCACTGACAAAGATGTCAAACAGCACTGGTGCCAGCACTGACCCCTGAGGGACACCACTTGGCACTGGTCTCCAGGTGGACATTGTGCCCTTGATCACCACTCTCTGTGTGCCACCATCCAGTCAGTTCCTTACCCAGCAGTGCTCCACTCATCCAGTCCATGTTTTTCCTGTTTGGTTCCCAGGATGCCATGTGGGACAGAGTCAAATGCCTTACTCAGGTCCAGGTAGATGACATCAGTTTCCCTTCCCTTCATCTGGGGGTATTATGAGTTCTGAAACCCAAGTCTCATATTCAGTTCCCCAGCACCAAAGGCTTTGATGGGCTGACTGAATAACTTATTTTCTTGATGAAGCAACATTTCTCTTCATTATCGATTTCTATACCAGAAATCCATTGCTTCACAGAAGGAGCCATGGGATTTTTGCAGGGATAGGGTGAGAGAATTGTATGATCATGTAGTGCATACTGGATCACAGTAGTTACACATGAAGTTGTACAGGCAGCACAACCCTGACATTTCCTGAATTGTGATTTCAGTTTTCTGCAAGCTCCAATGTCTTTTTACCTTCTATGAATGAAATATAGTACAAAGGGTTATGCTGAGTACAGGCAGCACAACCCTGATATTTTTTGAGTTGTGATTTCATCCTTCTGCAAGCTCTAATGTCTTTTTACCTTCTATGAATGGAATATAGTTAAAAGAAAACAAAAAAGCAGAAGAACTTGAGTTAAATTGGGACAGATGATCAAAAGTAGTTTTCATTCTCATCTACATTTCATCTAACAAAACAATGCCTCATTTCAGTAAATATGTCAGAAAAATAGTCTTCCTTGCTAACAGGCCTTTCCACTGCTGTGAAAGGTTGCTTCCTGGATACAATATTTGACAAACAAATAGCATGGAAACATTTGCTTTGGGTAGAAGTGTTGCACCAATGAGAAGCTTTACATCCAATGCTGCAAAGCTGATTAAATATTAGCAAATACTGCAGCCTTAAGAGAGCGAATCAGTGGGTTTCTGCATTAGTAATTTCTCTCCCACTAAGTACTGCAGAGTTTAATTTCCCAAAATCTTTTTGCTGTGTTGGGATGAGACGGTTGTGATGCAGAGATGATGCACACCATTCACTTCACTTTCTAGTTACTGCAGTCTGAGATGTGTTTTCTTACTCACATCAGCAAGCTTCTCCACTCCACTTGCAGTTCGTGCTAATGTTACCAGATCTTCTTGCATCTTATCTACCCAGGACTTTATCCTACAGAAACAGAAAAGAGACATCCGGTCACATCACCAGTAAATGGAACTTGCATACAATAATGTAGATTAAGAACAGGGCAAAACATCAGAGTATGTTGGCAAAAATTAATGAAAAATGTAGAAAATTATCATTGCTTAAAAAAATAACAAGCTTGGAATGGTTTAAAATATTCAGACTGCACCTCCATTGTGTTCTTTTTCATGTGCTTGGATCTAAGCTGCTTTTTTCTTTTACTTTTCATTAGCTGGAGTTTGCCTGGGGCTCTCCAGGACAGCCTACGCTATCAGCTATAGCTGTCTTTTGTTTAAAGATGTCATGGTCTCTTTCCAAATACAGTCTACTTTAAGTTTGTCGGGTTTTGAGGGGGTTTTATTTTGATAGAGATCCTACCCAGCCTTGATGACCTAAGTCTTCTCATATAGATCATAGAATCATAGAATGGTAAGGTTGAAAGGGACCTTAAAGATCATCTAGTTCCAACCCCCTGCCATAGGCAGGGACACCTCCCACTAGCACAGGTCACTTAAGGCCTTCTCCAACCTGACCTTGAACACCTCCAGGGAGGAAGCAGCCACAACCNTTCTTGTAGTGGCCACCACACTAAACTAGCTGTAAACCAAGCATGCCATCATATTTATTGCTAACTGTAGCAAAGGCCACTGCAACAGAGCTGGGACATTGCCTGCCAGAACAATCTGCCTGTCCTACAAATGTGAAGAAACTAAAATAATGCTACCATCTTCCATTTTTTAAATGGTTTTGACTTTTATGTGTGAAAGAATGAGGTGTGTGAAAGGTGTGAAAGAAAGTCATGCTACCCAGAAGTGTTTTCAAAAGCACAAAATAAATAACTTAATACACAGATTATTTCAGTTGTAAAACTCCTGAGTGTTGTTTCATGGAGGACTGATTTTTAAATGGACTATTTCATTTCCCACTGTTCTGTATTTTACCTGTATATATATATTACTCTCTGCTCTAAAAGGAAACTGGAGTGGTGAGAACACAGATTAGTTAGTTAAACTTGACATTCTGGAAAAAGTTACCCTTAAAAACCTGAATTACTTATTACTGCTATTAAATGTCCATGAAATAATTTTCCTCTTGTACTTGCAAAAGTATTCTTGATTTTTCAATAGATGCTTCTTGTGTACATTGCCTCTAGTGTAGTCCTACAACAATTTTGATTCCTAGTTCAGGTTCTCCAGCATAGCTAGGCTACATGTTTCACTTTGAGGCAGGTTAGGGAATAAAAGTCCTCTTTCATTCCAATCTACTAACAATTTTCCACCCCAACTATAACTTAAGAACTCTGAACTGGTGTCCCTTAGGGGTCAGTGCTGGCACCAGTGCTGTTTGACATCTTTGTCAGTGCCACGGACAGAGGAATCAGTGCAGCCTCAGCAAATGTGCAGATGGCACCAAGCTGTGTGGCACAGTCGACTTGCTAGAGGGCAGGGATCCATCCAGAGGGACCTGGACAGGCTGCAGAGCTGTGCCCAGGCCAACCTCATGACATTCAACAAGGCCAAGTGTAAGGTCCTGCACCTGGGTAGGCACAATCCCAAGCACAACTCCAGGCTGGGTGGGGAATGGCTGAGAGCAGCCCTGAGGAACAGGCCCTGGGGGTCTGGGGTGATGAAAAGCTCAAGATGAGGCTGCAGTGTGAGTGCAGCCCAGACAGCAACTGTGTGCTGGGCTGCAGCAAGAGCAGTGTGGGCAGCAGGGCAAGGGAGGGGATTCTGCCCCTTTGCTCTGCTCTCCTCAGACCCCACCTGGAGTCCTGTGTGCAGTTCTGGAGCCCCCAGCACAGGAAGGACATGGAAGTGTTGGAGTGGGTCCAGAGGAGGCCACCAAGATGCTCAGAGGGCTGCAGCAGCTCTGCTGTGAGGACAGGCTGAGAGAGTTGGGGCTCTGCAGCCTGGAGAAGAGAAGGCTTCCAGGAGACCTTAGAGTAGCCTTCCAGGATCTGAAGGGGGCTACAGGAAGGCTGGGGAGGGACTATTGACAAGGTCTTGCAATGACAGGACAAGGGGCAATGGGTTTGAACTGGCAGAGGGGAGATTGAAACTGGATGTTAGGAGGAAGTTGTTTGCAGTGAGGGTGGTGAGACACTGGCACAGGTTGCCCAGGGAGGTTGTGGCTGCTCCCTCCCTGGAGGTGTTCAAGGCCAGGTTGGAGGAGACCTTGAGTGACCTGTACTAGTGGGAGGTGTCCCTGCCTATGGCAGGGGGTTGGAACTAGATGGTCCTTGAGGTCCCTTCCAACCTTACCATTCTACCATTCTATGAAAAACTCACATACCAAAACAAAAGATGCAATAGATGCAGAAGATACAAAGCAGAGATTACTATGCCAGCAAAAGATTAGCATGGAATATTAAGCTTCTACAGAAATTACCATCACATTAGCATAACCATGCTTTCTTTAAATTCTTTCCATTTCCGAAAGTCATGCTGAATTACATTGAGCTTTTGCTAAAGGCACAGCTGGCATGTTGTGTTTCCTGGCATGTAAATGCATATTAATGGCTATTTGAAAAGGATAATAGTGCAGGGGAAAATAAACAATGCATTCCTTTCCTCCTGTTGAAGAGGTTATCATTCTGTTCCCACACACACATACTGCAGTTTTCTGTCTTGAGAATGGATTTGAAAACTGTCCATTGCAATATGAGATCCAAATCCATGAACTATTTGAATGTTAGCAAACCTTGAGAAGTACTCCTGATTAGGACAGTGTCTGCATGGGCTGGTACAGGTAAACCCTAGATCTATTACAATTATGACTAAATTTCTTCAGGGTGTTAGCCAGATCAGCTGCACATCAGAAGTCCAATCAATGTAATTAATCTGTAAAGAACCAGAAGCTACCAAGATCTTATTTCAATCTCTCACTTTATGAAATCATCTTTTTGCAATGGTTGGTGTCAGGATTCAGAAGCTGGTTCAGTCAGGAGCAGTTTTGCTGGTTTGCACTACATTTGTAATCCTCTAACAGTGAGACATAGTATTTTTCCTAAATCTGCAGAAACTGTAGCTAAATGTCACTATTAAAGCAATGCAAGAGTGTCAGCTTCATTCTTTGGAAGAAAAAAAAAAACAACAAAACCCAACACCCTGTTGCAGATCACAAATGATTTTAATAAATCCTAGAAAAATAAGAGTACAGACCCATGATGTTTGGGCTTCACTTTCCAAAGCCTGTTTGATGAGATGGCAAGTGGTTTTATTCAGAAAGCTCAGGCACAGAAACAGCTTCCAACTGCGCATGCAAGGCCAAAGGGCTGTAAGGGTCAGTTCACAGTGAAGCTGAACAAGAATGACATGAAATGTAATGCAGCTTTAAAACAATGTCTTCTCAAAGAAGCTTCACTCCCCTTTTTCAGCAACGGGTAAATGCTCCGAGGTCAGGAGGCCACACTGCTTGTCAGTGCATTCAGTGCACATTAAAAAGACAGGCTATTAAGGAAGAACCTTTGACATTTACTTAGGAGTCAACCCTCCCCCTCTTGCACTTGCCCCCTTCCCCAATTTCAACACATTCCCTAATTAATCATCAATACAATGTAAGAGAATTGATGGAGTAGTCATTACCAGGAATTACCCATGCTCCTATCACGTCCCAGCACACAGAAAGGGTTGTGTTTCAAATGGGTGAACTTAATTGCTGATAGCCCCCAAGGGGGATGTACAAATAGATCAAGACATCACACATGCACGGCTCTGACACAAGCTTTTTGTCACTCCTTCATCCATCTTTGCTTACTAGGGTTAATGGTGACTGGAGTCTACCCCAGACAATTTACTAAATAAGAACATTGGTTGTGTTTCAAATGAAGCATACCGGAACATGGGATTTAGTGACATTTTGATTAAAAGTCCATACATAGCAAAGACTTTTTATGAGGCAGCTGCTTAAAAGACAATCTATTTGAGCAAAAACTGAGCAGGATAGCTGGTATCCCTTGGCAATTTACTGTGAAACATTTGGTTGCTTCACAACGATCTGATTCACAATTATTGCACTTGCATGGTTGGTTGGTTAAATAGCAGTCATTACAGTGAGCAAAGGAAAAAAAAGGCAACTGCTAAAGTAAAGTCTCTTTGTGTTATGAAAAACATAAATCGCAAGAGCACATTTCGTTTCCTTTTCCAGTACCTCCTTCTCTACTTCCATTTGCCAGATACAGGTCATAAATAGTATTTCATTTTGAAACGTGTTAATCCAAATCAGCAGTGATAGATGTACCGAAGGGAGTGCACTATCAGGAGTTTAATAAACAATTGCAGATTCACTGATACTAATCTAGGAAAGATTTCTTTTAAAATAAAATTTAAAAAATAAAATTTTAAAAAAATTTTTTTAATTAAAAATAAATTTCA
>WBNM01025276.1:88360-99046 GCA_013399055.1 Ramphastos sulfuratus
ATTTGATTTAATAGCTGAATTTACTCACTGATCAGCGCTGAAGTAATAAACGAAGACGTTACAATTCCAATTTATGCCCTCCATGCAATCACGAGGCAGACAGGGTAGCAGAGCCTGAGCATGCTGCCGAAAACAAAAGCTGAAGTAAAGGGGGAGGGGACGGGCGGACAGATGTCCCCAGGTGGCTCACCCGCCCGCGGAGAAAAAACAGCCCGGGAGGCAGAGAGGGTGTGGCCCTCCCTGAACAGACCCACTGCAGTCAGTCCTTGAGGCGAAACTGACCACTGGCAAGAGAGAGAAACTTGAAGCCTACCCAATCTAACAGGGGACCAGCACTGCAAACAAGTCTGGGTCTATTTTGCCCCAGCAGGACAACCTCCCTGGGTAACCTGTGCCAGTGTCTCCCCACCCTCACTGCAAACAACTTCTGCCTAACATCCACTTTCAATCTCCCCTCTGCCACTTCAAACCCATTGCCCCTTGTCCTGGCATTACAAGACCTTGTCAATAGTCCCTGCCCAGACTTCCTGTAGGCCCCCTTCAGATACTGGAAGGTCCCCTCGAAGCCTTCTCTTCTCCAGGCTGCAGAGCCCCAACTCTCTCAGCCTGTCCTCACAGCAGAGCTGCTGCAGCCCTCTCAGCATCTTGGTGGCCTCCCCTGGACCCGCTCCAACACTTCCATGTCCTTCCTGTGCTGGGGGCTCCAGAACTGTACAAAAGTTTACAAAAAAGCCTTTTGCAATGATTCCTGAACACATCAAAGGATTAACTCCAAATATGCAGTAATGAAAAAAATGTAACATTTACACAGCTCAAACCCACAGTCTTTCTGGAAATAGTTTAGAAATAAATAACACTAGTTAATGGATAGATCTGCTGGTTCTCACTCTAAATACTTTTAATAGAGAAGTTTATTCTCCTGTTTTCATATTATAAGGTATTTAATAAATTAATGTATTTATTTCTTTTTGATGCATGTCAAATCATTGCTATGAACAAACCCATGTGAATGTGTTTACGTGGATTTACTGACATACTTTTTGACACATCACTCTATCAGAAAACTAGGACCTGATTCTTTTTGGTTTTTTGTTTTGTTTTTGTTTGTTTGGTTGGTTGTTTTTGGCTTTTATTACAATATTAAAAATCCATTTTTACATTCCCTTGTCCTTAATTTAGCCTTCAGTTCTGCAAATGCTTCTGCATAAGAAGCCTTGTCTGCCTTCATGAAAAAACACAAAAGTTAACATGAAAAATTAGCTTGCACTTCCCATAAGAAACTGTTTACAGAGCTATTGATTCAATTTACAATTAAAAAAGAGGAGCAAATGTGGCAGCATTGGTTTCCCTGCACGAGGTAATGGAAATGGTCAAATTTCTACTGCTGTTATCTGCAGTGCATTTATCTACTCATCAGCTTACCACTGTGTATTTTTTACTCATCCCATACACCACTTCAACACAAGACATTAATAACCCAGTATGCAACCTGGAGAAGAGAATGCTGCAGGGAGACCAATGGCAACCTTCCAGCACCTGGAGCAGGGGCTACAAGAAAGCTGCAAAGAGACTGTTCCCAAAGGCCTGCAGTGATAGGATGAGGGGCAATGGCTCGAAATGAATAAGCAGATTTAGATTGCGTGCTAGGAACAAGTTTTTACCATGTGGGTTGTAGAACCCTGAAACAGGTTGCCCAGGGAGGTATCTCCCCATGTCTCGAGATATACTGTGTACAGTTCTGGAGCCCCCAGTACAGGAAGGACATGGAAGTGTTGGAGCAGGTCCAGAGGAGGCCACAAAGATGCTGAGAGGGCTGCAGCAGCTCTGCTTTGAGGCCAGGCTGAGAAAGTTGAGGCTCTGCAGCCTGGAGAAGAGAAGGCTTCCAGGAGACCTTAGAGTAGCCTTCCAGGATCTGAAGGGGACCTAAGGGAAGGCTGAGGAGGGACTATTGACAAGGGCTTGCAATGACAGGACAAGGGGCAATGGGTTTGAAGTGTCAGAGGGGAGATTGAAACTGGATGTTAGGAGGAAGTTGTTTGCAGTGAGGGTAGTGAGACACTGGCACAGGTTGCCCAGGGAGGTTGTGAAGCACAGAATCACCCAACTTGATCTTTGATCACGTTGGGTGATTCTGTGCTCCACAACCTCCCTCGAGGCGTTCAAGGCCAGGTTAGACAAGGCCTTGAGTAACCTGTACTAGTGGGAGGTGTCCCTGCCTGTGGCAGGGGGTTGGAACTGGATGATCTTTGAGGTCCCTTTCAACCTTACCATTCTATGATTCTACGTTTCCATGAAGCTCAAAGCTGTTGCTGAAAGCAGACATATCATTTCTGTGGTTTGGGTGGACAATAGATTGTTTCGTTGCTTGCTTTTTACACAGCTTTGTTTCCAAAATATGTTGGGCACCTATAAAATACTTTCCCTGACTGTCCACATTTATTGGTTAGCTACCCTCTTAATGACCTGGTTGCTTCCATGATGCTACACAATCAATTACTCTAAGTTAAAAGCCACTCTGAATCATGACACAAACACATTAAAATTGCATCACTTAATAGGGAAGCAGCTTGAGGAACATGCTTAAATTGTTCATTATGGTCTTTTGATCAAAGGTCACGTTGGGTGATTCTGTGCTCCACAACCTCCCTGGAGGTGTTCAAGGCCAAGTTGGACGAGAGCTTGCGTGACCTGTACTAGTGGGAGGTGTCCCTGCCTATGGCAGGGGGGGGGAACTAGATGATCTTTGAGGTCCCTTCCAACATTACCATTCTATGATTCTATACAAAGACAAGGCTTGACAAGGCTCAGAGCAACCTGATCTAGTGGACGATGTCCCTGCTGACTGCAAGGAAGGTTGGACTGGATGAGCTTGGGAGGTGCCTTCCAACCTGAACTATGATTCTATGAAGAGGAGCTACTGTGGCAGGGATTAGAGACCTGCAATGCGGACTGCAGAATATATTTTTGCTACGGTTTCAATCTGCACTTACATTGATGCACATTAATTGGATTAGCAACAGTGTCACCTCGGAGCAGTCTGAGCTTTGATACAGCAGTTCAAAGAAGGAAAGGAGCTGTAACACACTCTAAAAGGACCAGTCGTACAAAGGTCTTGAAGCACACATAAAATTGCCTATGTTAAGGCAATCTCTAACAGGCTATTATCAACTTTGTATCTATGTGAAAAACAAGAATGGTGCTCCAAAACTCTAGAATTGTTTTTTTTTGTATTATGGCTGATAAAACTTTGCCAGGTCCTCCTTAAAAGAAAAAAGGACATTCTGCAGCCAGAAGGGTCCTTTAGATCATTGCAAGGGCTTTAAGCATAGAATCATAGAATGGTAAGGTTGGAAGGGACCTCAAAGATCATCTAGTTCCAACCCCCTACCATAGGCAGGGACACCTCCCACTAGGACAGGTCACTCAAGGCCTCCTCCAACCTGGCCTTGAACACCTCCAGCGAGGGAGCAGCCACAACCTCCCTGGGCAACCTCTGCCAGTGTCTCATCATCAGCACCTCCCATGATGAGAGCCTCTAGATTATTTTCATGTGAAGAATTTAAGAGTGTGAACTTAATCTTCATGTCAGCAAAGTGCTGATAAAAAGACTGACACTTATGACATTATTAAATTCAGATAATGAAGCAAATAAGGTGTGGAATGGGAAGGCTGGCTGCTCATACTAATGGGGCCCACGTATTACACAGCTTTGAGATAAGCTGAAGAAACAAATGGGAGTGAAGCTTGGGAAAGGAGGCTTGGATAAACATGGCCCACTTTGGTAGCAAAAAGTAGCTTGCTAAGTTGGAAGCTGGGGTTTGTGAGAGGCTGATGTCTCTCCCTCAATAGAATCAACAAAGATAAAGATTGCCTTTGTTAAAGATGGGCCCAGATTGCTGGCAAAGGGATGCAAACAGCACCTCTGTGGACTGATGGGACTTGGCCCAGACATCTGCCCAAGAGCTCAGGAATGCTAAACAGAGTGTCTTGATGAGGTTCCGAGATTTCAGCCTGGCTTGAATGCCCAGGATGGGATACTTCACACCAGCTACCCCAAGAGAAAAGGTTGCTGTGTATTTGGGGTATGGATCAGTAAGGGGCGCAAGGAGGGGGTGGAGGTCCTGCCCAGTGCCGCCACCAGACCCCTGCAGACAGGATAATGCACAAGATTTCCTGGGGAGCTGCATCTGGACAATGGCCTAAAAACTGTATAAAAAGACATAAGTGGCGCCTGCGAAGGGGTGCACCTCCACCAGAGCTCCTCCATNTCGTTTTCTTCCCTTTTTCTCCATTGTTCCCTCTCCCTCTCTCCCCTCCTCTCTCTCTCCCTCAGTTTTGTCCATTGTTCCCTCTCCCTCTCTCCCCTCTTCCCTCTCTCCCTCAGTTTTGTTCAACTTTATCCTTTAATAAATAGTTATTGGTGCTATCTGCTCTCGTTTGCATCTTAATTTCACAACACAGAAATCTAAAAGAACCAGTTTTGTTCCTCTGGACAGAGATACTGTCAATCTCTGTTCTCTGGCCCTTGACAGGGTTGTACAACATGCTACAGCACCGAGAAATGGATTTTATTGTAATTAATTATTTATTCTTCTGCAATGCCACATGGGAACCCATAGACCACATTATCCAACTACAAACACGGGGGACACAAAGACCCTCATTGGAACTACAAATCATCAGGAAAAAGTTTGATCTTTTTTTGAAAAGTCTATGTTCTATACTTACTTCTATTTGGCTGGAGAAGTGTCTTTTCCACCCTAAAACCTCTATTAGTACTGCTTTATGGCCACTCTGTTACTGCCTGCCTCCCCATGCGGCCTATTAGCTACCACAGTACTGTTGCTGATATGGCTATGTGCATCCTGGCTGCAGATATCTTAGTGTCAAAGCAAAGTGAGCTTGTGTTTGCCCACGTACAGAGTCACAGCCTAAGGAACTGTCCAGTCATATGCAAAACTCTTTTATTCCCATCAGCTTTTACACTTCAGAAGCAAACCAGAACTGCTGTGTGACATGCAATCCAGACTGACAGACCATACTCTTACAGGTGAACACCTGAATGACTCCTGCAATATAATTGTCTCACATCATTTCACCCTCACTGCAGAGGATTTTGGACATCTAACAAGACAAAAAGAATCAGATAGCAGTAATGAGGTAGATGTGAAGCAGACAGTGCTAATGTTTGTGAAGGTTAGCTGACAGTGTTTAACTGTCAAGCTTACATCTTTTATAGTTCTGACAACCATCAGTGTTGAAAAGTGGGTAGCTGGTTTGCTGAGGTTATTTTATTTATTCCAATATTAGATGGAAACACAGCAGGGTTTTGGGGTTTGTTTATTTGGTTGGTTGGGGGGGGGTTTTGTTAGTTTTTTGGGGGTTTTTTTGTTAGGGTTTTTTTTTTTTGTTAGTACACTAAAGTATAAAGAGAAAGAGAAGAAGAAACAAAAACAAAACAAAAACAAAAACATAAAACAAAAAAGCAAAAAAAAAACAAAACTAAACTAAAACCAAAACCAAACCAAACAAAACCCCAAAAAAACCCCAAACAGAAAAAAAAAACCACCAAAAAACAAACAAACAAAAATACAACTATATCCTGCCAGAAACCTGCACCTCAAAGCACAATAACCACTCCCTTAACAAATTACTCCACTGAAATCTTGCCATATGTTCCTTGCACTGTACCTGTTGATATTTAGGCTTCAGGCTGAGCAGAAAAGATGTAGAGAATATTGATGCTGCAGGAGAGGTGTAAAATATTTCTTAAAGATCTTATTTAAGAAGCTGACCTTCAAGGAAATTGACTGGCACACAGGCTCACCTCCACACAGTCTTGGCAAGCCAGAACCCTGAGACTGACATACTGCTGAGCAAGAAATGATAGGACTTCAAGAATATAATGATTTTCTTTCCCTTTTCCTCTTGAAACTATGGCAATGTTTTATCTGTCACAGGAGAGTAAGTGTGAACATCACACTCCATTAATTCAGTTTCATCTTTCTGGCATTGATTTCAAAGGTATTGTAGATCAACCAGCTCAGAAACCAGCAGCTTCTTTATTGGTGAAGAGACATCACCAATCTCTAATACTGACCATCAGCAAACTCTAATACTGGCCTACCAATATCCCACAACCTGTCACCTGAGGAATCATTTTTAGAGGCAAAGGAGTCTTTGGATTACATTGCAGTCCTCAGCCTATCTATATATATAAATGGGTTTGGGTTTTTTTGTTGTTGGATTTTTGGTTTGTTGTTTGGTTTTGGTTTTTGTGGGTTCTTTTGTTGGTTTGATTTTTTTGTTGTTAGATTTTTGGTTTGTTGTTTTTGGTTTTGTTTTTTTTTGCTAAGGAAAGAAACCTGAAATGTGAATTGGGAGGGATGTTTGGAGAGACCTACGCAGCAAAAGAAATTCTTAGGACAACAAAGAAATTTACTATTACACAACAATGTAACTACTGTGCCTATTGCTACGAGATACTAATTTCATTATATTATCAGAAAATAAAAGATATATTGCTTCTGTTTGTTTAAACTCTGTATTTCCACTTCATAGAATCATAGAATCATAGAATGGTAAGGTTGGAAGGGACCTCAAGGATCATCTAGTTCCAACCCCCTGCCATAGGCAGGGACACCTCCCACTAGCACAGGTCCCTCAAGGTCTCCTCAACCTGGCCTTCAACACCTCCAGGGAGGGAACAGCCACAACCTCTCTGGGCAACCTGTGCCAGTGTCTCACCACCCTATCATCCTATCATCTTTCTGAAAAGCACTTCTGTAAGCTCCTGTAAGACTGAGGAGTGGATAAAAGAAAATCTGCTAATAAAATATGGAGAGAAATAAAAAAAGGATAAATAGAGACATTGTAGTACTCTGGCTCCAACAGCCTGAATCACAATCAGGAAAGATTATTGTCCACTTCTTTCAGCCTCTTCAACACAAGACTGGCCTGAAAAAAACAACACTCTAATTTAAAGAGGATGAACGGAAATGAAATGCCTACTCCATGTGGCCAATCACTGCTCTCTTCATCCTTTGAGTATGTGCCCTTACTGAATTCTGTCCTTCAGCTGCTCGGGAAATTCTCTAATAATAAATAGTCCTGGAGCTGGAGTAGAGGTCTGACTACAGAAATTATTATGTGAGTTGTCACATCAACCAGAAGGTCAAAATTGGTGGTAACACTATAATCTACCATGACCATACTACACACTGCAAGACTTTAATAGTCTGCTGATACCTGTATTTTAAGTCCTTTATCAGGAAAGAAGAAAAGTAAAGTCATACAATTATGAACTCCAGGACATGTATTTCCCACACACAAAATCTGCTTTGCACATTTCACCATAACACCATAAATACACCATGAATTAATTTTCTCTCACCCTCCAGGAAAGTTGTTATAGAGTAGATTTAGATTAGGTGCTACGAACTAGTTCTTTGCCATAAGAATGATAGAACACTGGGACAAGTTGCCCAGGGAGGTAGTTGAGGCCCTATCCCTGGAGATATTCAAAGTCAGGCTCCACAAGGCTCTGAACAACCTGATCTAGTGGAGGATGTCCCTGCTGATTGCAAGGGCATTGGATTAGATAACCTTTGGAGATCTCATCCAATTCTATTATTCTATATGATCAAGATTTTTACAAGTGTCTGATACTCCCCCTTTACTCTGCTCTTGTCAGATCCCACNCACAGGTTGGCAAGGCATGGCAAAGTAAGACCAGCCTTTCAAATTTGGTGAATGTTCCTTTTACAGAAGTGTAACCTCATATAGAGAAGCACAGAGCTGCTTTGGAAAATGTACAAACACTCACATAAATATTTCTTTTCATTTGAGATAATTTCTTTTCTTATTTTCTGAGGGTGTTGTTTCCTATAATGTGTCTACTCTCTGCCTCATAGTAATTGCCACATTTTTTGCCTCTCAATAGCTCTTCTCTCAAAACATTCTTATTTATTCTTTTATCTTCTCCCCTCAGAGTTTTGCGTTTTGGTTTTGGGGTTTATTTGTTTGTTCGTTAGGGTTGGAGTTTTTTTGTTGTTGGTGGTTTTTTGGGTTTTTTTGTTTTAGTTTGTTTTTTGTTTTTTTTTATGAAGTAACAATGAGAGCATTACACAGATCTACACTTTTCAAGACATTATGCAGCAAAGTCAAGTTTGTTCACTAGCTATTTTCTGAATGTTTATGTTTAAACGGATGCTGTCAGACTTTTGTTAAGCATAGTGTAAAGAGTAAACGCTCCTGGGTGAGGGGAGTGGTCAGAACTCCACCCCAGGTCTGCTTGATCCTAGGTATAGTGTTTAGCCTACTCCCACTGTCTCTCTGGACCCCTTAAGTAAACAGAGGAACTTCTGTTGCTCTCTCTCTCCTGGCCTGCCTTACCTGCTTGACACCACTCTTTGTTCCTGCTGATCCTGTCTTACCACATGGCCAGTTCCTACGACATGGTGGACATCCCTTCCATCCATTGCCATCCATCTGGTTGTACATATATTTTGTATCTTGTTTTCCCTTCCCTATACCTATTTGTAACTCCCCTACCTTAAATACCTGTGATGCTTTGGGAGTTCCCTGCCCCCCTCTCCCACCTCCACTTTGTAAAATCCCCCAGACTAGACTCAGCTGGCTGGAAGTTAAGGACTGAAGCTCTATTTACAGCTCAGCACAATGTACAAGCAGAGATAGACACAATAGACAGGAATAGTTACAGACATAGACAAATTAAAGGTGATACAGAAACACAATGAGGAGAGGCTGAGGGAGCTGGGATTGTTTAGCCTGGTGAAGAGGAGGCTCAGGGGAGACCTTCTTGCTGTTTACAACTACCTGAAGGGTGGTTGTGGCCAGCAGGAGGTTGCTTTCTTCTCTCAGGCAACCAGCACCAGAACAAGAGGACACAGTCTCAAGCTGTGCCAGGGGAGGTTTAGGCTGGAGGTGAGGAGAAAGTTCTTCACTGAGAGAGTCATTCCCCACTGGAATGGGCTGCCCAGGGAGGTGGTGGAGTCACCGTNACTGTAGCAAGGCTGTTCTTTGGGTGTTTTTACCCCTTCTCTCTCCTCCTTTCTTTTCTTTCTTTCCAAAAGGGTGGGAGAGGGGAAGGCATCCCTACTATTATTGTATTGGTTTCCGTTAGATATATTTTGAGTCCCCTGGGAAGCTTAAACTCAAACCAATACACATAGAATCATAGAATCATGAAAAGTATTACTCTGGGTTAAACCTACTTTTAGAATGATAGAATCATAGAATGGTAAGGTTGGAAGGGACCTCAAAGATCATCTAATTCCGACCCCCTGCCATAGGCAGGGACACCTCCCACTAGTACAGGTCCTCTTATCAATTCCCTCCTCAATTTTGTTTTGTTAATAATTACTAGATTTAATGAAAAGCATTTGTTTAACAGTATTTTAGGTTCCATAATGTCATCCAAAATACTCTGCAATAATTCCTGACACTATTTACACATTTTGCCAGAAAACTGCAATTGCTTGGTATTTTCCTAGGTCAGCCGCCATTCTACTTGGTTTTGGTTTTTTTTCTTCTTCTTCCTTTCCAATAGCAAATACTTTTTCTGACACATAGGATTTACAGTAGATAATTTTCACAGGATCAGAGGCTGTCCCTTTAGAGCTCTAAAATGTACCCTGTCCAGATTTGCCCATTTACAGACCGTGTAAGTCTAACTAACTAACGCTTTGTCATGCTTCCTTGGGGATATGCAAAGGTGACAGCTTGACAGCTGCTTGGGGATAATGAAGTTCAAATGTTCTGAGGAAGGGAACATGCATTTTGGCTGATGAAAACTGAGTAGTCATCTTTTCCATTAATCCACTGTCTTGAAAGTATACTTCACACCATTAAAATGGAAAGAGTTGGAATTTGCATTTCCTTTTGCAGGATACAATTTGAAAAACTTTTTTTTTTTTTTTTTTTGAGTTTCACTTCTCTAGGCCCTGTACTCTCCTGTTCTTTTTTAATCCAATTTTACCATTACTTTGACGTTTTCTTAGTACAGAATCTGATTCCTTTTGTATGCCTCCACTGCTGTCATAATGTGCTATGCTGCTATTCTCATTCCTTACTTATAGAATCATAGAATCATAGAATGGTAAGGTTGGAAGGGACCTCAAGGATCATCTAGTTCCAATCCCCTGCCATAGGCAGGGACACCTCCCACTAGCACAGGTCACTCAAGGCCTCATCCAGCCTGGCCTTGAACACCTCCAAGGAGGTTGTGGAGCACAGAATCACCCAACGTGATCACATTGAGTGATTCTGTGCTCCACAACCTCCCTGGGCAACCTGTGCCAGTGTCTCACCACCCTCACTGCAAACAACTTCCTCCTAACATCCACTTTCAATCTCCCCTCTGCCACTTCAAACCCATTGCCCCTTGTCCTGGAATTGCAAGACCTTGTCAATAGTCCCTCCCCAGCCTTCCTGTAGGCCCCTTTCAGATATTGGAAGGCTACTCTAAGGTCTCCTGGAAGCCTTCTCTTCTCCAGGTTGCAGAGCCCCAACTCTCTCAGTCTGTCCTCACAGCAGAGCTGCTGCAGCCCTCTCAGCATCCTCATGGCCCTCCTCTGGACCTGCTCCAACAGTTCCATGTCCTTCCTGTGCTGGGGGCTCCACAACTGCACAAAGGACTCCAGGTGGGGTCTGAGGAGAGCAGAG
>WBNM01025293.1:0-19367 GCA_013399055.1 Ramphastos sulfuratus
GGCTGCAGAGCCCCAACTCTCCTGGGAAACACCTCAAATCAGCCTCTTCCAGGCTGATCCAGCCAACTGCCTCTGAGCTGCTCTCCTGCAGCTCAGCAGAGCAGCAACTCAACACCACCTCCACAGAGCCAGCCACTTCCCCCACTTCCATGCACACAGACCCTCCCTCTAGCTGCACAAGGAATTTTCCAGCAGAAGACACATTCTCCTTCAGCCAGTTACAAGCAGCACTGCTATCCTCCCAGGATACTAACGCCTCTGCTCCATATTTCTTCCTAAGCTCCAGCCCACAGGCAGTATTTAGCAACTCAGTAGCAATTCATCCACCAACACCACCACTGTGCTGACACCAGCATAGACTCATGGAATGGTCTGGCTTGGAAGGTACCTTAAAGATCATCCAGTTCCAACCCCTTTGCCATGCACAGAGACACTTTCCTCTAGACCAGGTTGCTCAAGAGGGTATCCACAACCTCCCTGGGCAGCCTATTCCAGTGTCTCACCACCCTCACTGTAAAGAATTTCTTCCTTATCTCCAGTCTCAATCTCCTCTCTTCCAGTTCAAAGTCATTTCCTCTCACCCTGTCACTAAAAGCCCTTGTAAAAAGTCCCTCCACAGCTCTCCTGTAACCCCCTTCAGGTACTGAAAGGTTGTTTTAAGGTCTCCCTGGAGCCTTCTCCTCTCCAGGCTGAACAACCTCAACACTTGCAGTATCTTCTGAACTCCATGGTTCTGCTTGGACTGCTCCACCTTCCCATGAAGCCAAAATCTGATCCTCCCCATCCCAGTCCCAACCCACCACAGCAGGGACTGCCCTTCAGCAGTTGGCTCATGCCCTGCCCTCGCCTCTGTCACCTGCTTGGGAGCCCCTCTGTCCCCAAAACATCTGGGACAGGCTGGCAAGGCTCTGTGCCCATCCCTGCACCAGGCAAAGCTTCTGCTATCAGGCAAACACAAGCCTGGGGAGCACAGCTGAGTGAAATTCCCTCTTGAATCAGGCAGTGACAACCTCTCTGCTGCTCCAAGGCTCCTGCTAGGAGCACTAATGGGAACGTTAAAACCCCTGCATAAATAGTGATCCAATAGTGAGCCTTCAGAGTGTAAACACAATAACAGATTGACTGTGCCATCATTGATTCCTTTTCCCCTTCACACACATGCCAGGCTCAGGAAGTGTTTTCACTATTGATCCATCAATAACACTTAGGAAAGCCAAAATGCAAACCAAGACTTTGTCCAGGAAGGAAAAGGCTGCTGCACTGCAGAGCATTCTGGAGGATGGGGAGAGGAAAACTGGGTGGGAATGTGGCAACATCCCCTTCTCCTGTGCTTACTGCAGCAGCTCTCTGATCCTGTTCTGGGAGCTCCAAGCTAAGACATTCAAGGTCAATTCTGATGGGGTCCTGGGCAGCCTGGTCTAGTTGGAGGTGTCCCTGCTTGCTGCAGGGGAGTTGGACAAGATGACTTTTGAGGGTCCCTTCCAACCTGATGCATTCTGTGATTCTGTAAGCTGTACCCTGACCTCTAGCAAGTACTCAGCACTGTTGGCCTGTGCAGGAGCAATTCTAAGCTCAAAGATGCTACTTGAACCATCAGGTGGATCCCTCTGAGCAGCCTACTTGCTGCAAACAACCATCCTCACCAAAGAGGACCTCAGTGTGTGGCAGCAAAAGTGTCTGGAAGATTGTTAGGCAAATTTAGCTCAATTAAGTGCCATTTCCACTGATTTGTGCTCCAGAGCAATCAACACCATTGGAAATTCAATCCATGCTGTTTGCTGTTAAGTGACCAAATAAATCACCCTCCTGGGTGAGCAGCAAAGCCTCCCAGGTGAACCCTTCAGCAAACTCTCCCAGCTGAGCCCTTGTGAGACTCAGCATCTGTCTCTGCAAGCCACCCAGGGGTGCTGCAATGCCCTGAAGCAGAAAGGTTGCCTTGACCTCATGGTTGTAGAGCCAGCAAGAGGAGAAAGAAGGGGCACAGCCAAAAAGTCCAAAGAAGATCTCAAAGAGATTAGAAAAACCCAAACCCTCAGAAGCTTCTAGAAAAGGTTGCCTGCAAGAGCAAGAATGAGAGCTCAGCCTTACCTGGGCTGCTGCCTTGGGTGGATGTCCCACCAGGAGAACCTGAGCATGAGTGGGATGTGATGAGCCAAGACCTGGCTCAGAGCAGAAGGAGCTAATGGTCCATGAGCAAACTCTGTGCTTTATGGAGTTTTTTTGAGAGCTACTTCTTAAAGCCTGCCCAGAAGGATCATTGCAGCTTCTCTGCTTCTGCTGGAGTCAGATTGGGCTGGGGAGCTCCACCAAGGCTGGCTGTCCAGGGGCTGTGGGGTGGTTTTCTTCAGAGAACTGTCCCCAGGAAAATAATTGTACAACCCCAGCTCAAATCCCTGGTCCTGCTGCTCTTCCCTATCACCAACAGCTCCTTTTCATCTTCAAGAGATGGCCTGAAGGGATGCAGTAAGTGGATCCCTCCTTGGCCACCATCTCCTCTCACCACACTCACCTCTGCCTTTGACAGGGGGAGAAGGAGGAAAGCCATTTGCAGGGCAGAGCTGCCTTGTGCTGGCAAAGTAGGGCTCCTAGGGGGGTTGTTATGTGACCTAGGTCAACTGACCACTCCTGGGCCTGTTCTCCATCCTTTCTTACCTTACCCACTGCAGGACTGTCAGGCTTGAGATGTTTGCATGGTCCCCACATGATAAACCTCCAGGCACTAGGCACTGCTAACAGAGCAAGCACCAAGTCAGTTCTGGCAGGGAGAAATTCAAGTGGGGAAGGACAAGGTCAGGACTTGCCTGACGTGCCCCAACCCTGCTGCCATCCCTGTGGCCATCACTGGGCAAGGAGAGAGACCAGAGACACGGAGTGGAAAGCAATGGTACAACTCTCCTCAGCCTGTTCTGCCCCTGAAGCAAACCTGGGCACGTCAGAGCTCATTAATAAATGAGAAATCAGGCTCTGCCCTCTCGTTTAGCTGGGGCAGGGGGGTTAGACCTGCCTGCCAGGCAGCTCCTCAGGGGTATCTCAGTGCAGGACTTGTAGTTCAAATACCTCTGAGCATCCAGGCTCACGTGGAAATTCAATTCCCTCTCTGAGTTCTCAAGTGAGAGGTAGTTTATAGAATCATAGAATTGGTTTGGTTGGAAGAGACCTTTGGGCTCATCAAACCCAACCATTAACCCAGTACTGCCAGGTCACCACTCAGCTATGTCCCTCAGAATGTCAGGGGTTGGAAGGAGCCTTGAAAGCTCATCTGGTCCAGCCCCGGCTGCCAGAGCAGGATCACCCAGGAACACACCCAGATGGTTCTTGAGTATCTCCAGAGAGGGAGACTCCACAGCCTCCCTGGGCAGTCTGTTCCAGTGCTTTGTCACCCTCAAAGTGAAAAAATTCCTCCTCAGGTTCACATGGAACCTCCTATGCCTCAGCTTCCATCCATTGGCCCTTGTCCTGTCACTGGGCATCACCCAGCAGAGCCTGGCTCCAGCCTCCTGGCACTCAGCTTTACATATTTATAAACATTGATGGGCTCACCCCTTAGTCTCCTCCTCTCCAAGCTGAAAAGCCCCAGCTCCCTCAGGCTCTCCTCCTAAGGAAGATGCTCAGCTTCCTCAGCACTACATCTGCATGGCTTTGAAACCCCTTCAGGGATGGGGACTCCACCACTGCCTTGAGCAGCCTGTCCCAGGGCTCAACAATCCTTTTGGGGAAGAAATTGTTCCTCATGTTCAACCTAAACCGCCTCCAGTGAGACTTGATGCCATTTCCTCTTGGGAAAAGAGACCAACCTCCATCTCCAACCTCCTTTCTGGGAACTGTAGAAAGCAAGGTGGTCTCCCCTCAGCCTCCTTTTCTGCAGGCTAACCAACCCCAGTTCCCTTAGCTGCTCCTCACAAGCCTTGTGCTCTGGAGGGGCTGCACAAGGCGTCAGAGGACAGGATGCACTCGCAGGGGGAACGGAGGGAAGGTGTCTGCTTGCAGAAGTGTGGAGGCATCTAGAAACAAGCAAAAGCAAACCCAGCAGCAGAGACAAGAGAGAAACAAAGCATTACCTTGCCAAGGGTACAGAGTGCTCAGAAGAGATCTGATCTTCCATGGAGTTACCTGAGAGTGTAATTTCATATGTGCTACCGAAATAGACTGCAGAGCAGTTAATGTGTTTAGATTATCTAAATTGCTTAACAAGAAAGTCAATAATGGAAGTAGAAATTAAATCAAGTCAGAGCTAGGCCAGCCAACGGTGGGAAGATTTCCTGCAGCTGCAGAAAGGCAGTGCACTCCTTCCACACCCTCTGTCCAGGGGCAGATGCTGGCTTTTCAGCAGTGTCTGCCCCACGGGCTGCAGTCAGTACTCCCCTGGACGAGATTACAGACGAATCTCTTGATGGTTCAGCATGGCTGGTTGGGTAGGGCTCCATCTCCATTCCATTCCACCTCCATTCCCCTCAGGGAACAGGAGAGATAGGGAGGATTGACATCCTGCACAGGACCAAACCACCAACCCACACCAGCTCCACCATGCTCCTCTCAAGAGGGGATTTGCGAGATGCAAAAAAAATCAAACCAAAAAGGAAAGAAAAAGGGAAACTGAGTCACAGCCTGCAACCACGCCCACACAGGCTACTTCAAGCTGTGCTTGGAGACCTTTGCTGGGGTGCTAGGTCCAGCAACAAGAGCAGACAGGGATGCAGAAGCAGAATGGGTGCATGTGTTGGCTTTGCATAAGCGCCGCTCTGCCAGGGGCCCGGCGCCCCCCAGGCGGCACCGCTCGCTTATGCAAACGCTGCCCAGAGCCACATGCCTAGTCGAGGGCCTGATCCTGAAGCACTTACACCACGAGCAAGGTGGTTCATGCAAGCAATCCTTGGCAGGACCACTCCTGAGACAAAGGTTACTCGTAGGGCAACTGCTTACAGGATCCAACCTGGCTGTGCCAGCTCATCCCTCACAGCCAGGCCAAGCCCAAGGAGATGTCTGATCTAACATCTCTGCCTCCGAGGAGGGATGAGTGGTTTCGAAACACCAATGGTGTTTTAGCCAGTGCCACCCATGTCGTTCTGAGCCTACCTAATTTTTGCATGCATGCACGAAGCCTTTCTTCAAGATTTGACACTCTGTTCTGAAGCTCTTCGTAGTCATAGGCGCCAATCTCTTCCTGGAGTTCGTTTAGAACTGACGTCAGATTCTGGACCTCCTCTTTAAACTGCAATACCAATTTGGCATCGGCTTTGTACTCTTCCAACACTGGTATCAAAGGCCTAAGTTCCTCCATTTTCGCTTTTATTGCCTGCAAGGTTAAAATAAGCTTGGTTCAGTGCTATGCGTGCAAAAATCTGCAACCCTCTGCCTTGACCTGGTCGCTTCCTACCTTGAGCGCAAGGTTTTGTTTTTGTTTTTTTTTTATTACAACTAATCAAGCATTCAAAAAATTGGCTTTAGTTATTATTTGGGTCCAAATGATGGCTTGGAAAGAACATATTAAACAGGCTGCAGAACACCAAAATATTTGGGAAAGGCCTTTATTTGTCATTTTTAGAATGCAACATCTTAGGGTTACATGCTTCAGGTCACATACACAAAGAGTTCGTTGGTTGGTTGTTGGTTTTTTTTTTTTTGTGTGTGGTTTGTTTTGTTTTTGTTGCCTTTTTTTTTTGTTTGTTTTCTTTCCAAAAACAACAAAAAAAATAAAATCAAATCATATATATTATATATGCATTGACAAGGGTTTCAAACTAGTCATGAAATGCATCTACAATTGCATGCAAAGGAAGGTCTCAGTTGTGAGGTTCAAGGTTCCTTAGTGAGATAATGGTGCTAATTTGGAAAAGAATTAAAAGGAAAACAAAAAGGAAAGGAAAAAAAGAAAAAAAAAAAGAAAATAAATCAATGCATGGTGCAAAATGCTCTGTGGCCCTCTTTTCATGGTTACATGGGAGTGAACTGCTTCTTCAGTCACTGCAGCATTGAAAAAACTTGCTTTTAAGTTAGCCCTGTAAGCAAGAAAATGAAATACTGTTGAGGATCTAGCTCACTAACCTGCCTTTATATAGATAGCCATTCATAGACAATTACTCTTAACAGAACTAAAAGAGAAAGAGAGAGAGAGAAAAAGAGAAAAGAAAAAAAAAAACCAAACCAAAAAAACAACCCAAAACCAACACCAGAGCTCCAAACCACTCACATTTTAATGCTGGCATTAGCAGAAACAAAATGCTGTGGCTGTTATTTAAAAATGCTGCTTGGGCAGCAAATTAGACCAGGAACAGAAAAAAAAAAAAGAGGAGGGGAAAAAAAAATAAATTAAAAAAAAATATCAAAATCCCCCCCTTTTTTTTTTTTTTTTAAAACATTCTAGAAAAAAAAATAAAAAAAAAAAAAAAAAGAAGGGAAAAAAAAAAAAATAAAAAAAAAAATCAAAAACCCCCCCTTTTTTTTTTTTTTTTAAAGCATGCTAGATAGAACATTAAAAAAAAAAAATCCAAGTCATTATTAAATTTATTTCACAGAAAGACTTCTTTTTTTTTCTTATATTAAAAAAAATGATGATTTTTGTTGCTGTTGTTGTTAAATTAAATGATGGCCTCGTTTAACAGGCACTGTAGGCAGCATTTTGTTGAAGATGCTTTGCTCCAGCAGCTAATGAGTAGACATAAATATGCATGCACCTACCCCTTAATGAAGCATGAGGGTACCTGGTGCTGCTCCAGCTGCTGCACAGCAGCCAAGGGCACAGCACTTGGGGGTTGGGGTGAAATTTGGGTCTCAGCCTCATTTTTTTTCCTCCTTCCCATCCCATCCTATTTAAATCAAGAAGTTTGTTTTTTTTTCTCCCCCTCCTGAATCGTTTTCTGGATCTTTCAAGAAGGCTGGGGAGGGACTTTTCTTGTGACTTTTCCCCTGTCTTGCTGTTTGCATGTGGGGAAGGGGTTTGCAGTTCTGGGTGCAAGCTCCTTGGAAGGCAATGGGGAGGATTAAAGTGATGAGAGTGGAAGGAGTAGGGGAAATTTAATAATAATAAAATTATAAACTCCTGCTTTAATCAGAAAGATGGTTCTCACATCCAGACTGCAGAGCTAAATTTAGGGTCCCTGCAGTAACTGGAGATGGGGGAAGTGGAGGAGGTGGAATTGGTGAAAAGTTTTCAGAGCCTCCCTCCCAGCTCTGTCTGATCTCATCTTGGTATTTTGGTATTTAATGTACAAATTTAAAAGTCCTGCTTTAAAACAGCAGGCAGCTGGGTTGAGGTTGGGAATCAGCTGGGTGGCTGCTCAGAAGTGTCTCCAAACTCTGCTAGAAGCCATCTCCATTTCTTTTTTTTTTTTAGGTCTCTCAATCCAAAAGCACTACTAAAAAAATTAAGGTGCCCAAATATTGCTGCCAGCTTCTTTTGGGCCCTTTCATTGGTTCTCAATCAAGATTCTTGACAGTTTGACCACTGCTTGCAGCCACAGATTCATTTCAAAGGCTGAGATCTCAGCTTCTCATCTGCATGCCACCAGGACAGAAGCACAGACAACCCATCAGAAGGTGCTGGTTCTACTGCCAACTCTGTTGCTTCAATATTGGACATCTGCACACCCTTGAGAGGTGCAGTTTGCCAGCTGCAAGAGTCACACTCTGGTTTGGGTTTTTTTGAGAGGGGTTGATTTGCTTGATTGATAGCCCCACTGCCACAATCACCCCAAGGAGCAAAGTGAACTGGTGGCAGGCTGCTGGAGTTGGCCATGTGCTGCAGAAATGGAAATGGAGCCCCAGATCCTGACTCTTCCCAATAAAATCAGGTCCTGGCCTGCCTGGTTGTGGAGGGGAACCCAGCTCGTGCTGACCTCAGCTGCCCCAGGGTCTTCCTGCAGACCTCTCAACTATTTGGGGGCATTCAGGTGGTTTGTGGGTACAAACTTGATGCTTCTACCTTACAGCCTTGTGGCTGAGGTGGTGATGGCACAACCTGGATCTGGCCACGCTTTGGGCAGGAGGGAGCTTCACAGGTGGGCAGCCAGCAGTGCAGTGTAGAACTGGACCAGTGGCTACATGAGCTGACAGGGACAAGCATGCACATCCCCACTCCCCCCTCAGCAAACCCCTGGCCACAGCTTCCTTAGCAGTTTGGAAAGCAGACATACCTTAAACTGCCTTGCCAGGTGCTGCTTGTGGCTTTCTTCCACTTGCTTAAATTTTGTTTCCAGTCCCCTCATCTGATTTTCCATCTTCTCCACGTACTGTAGGTCTCTTTGAGTTCGCCTATCCAACACCTCTATCGACTGGGACATGTTTTGCACCTGCCAGAGGAGAAGGGACTCATTAAGAAGGTGCTTCCCCAGCAGCAAAGGCAGCCCTGCTTGCATCCCAATGCCAAGTGCTGACCTTTTCCTACACAGCCAACACAACTAAAGGGTAATCAGCCCATGCATTATTTACCAGTTCATCAACAGCATCTCCCAGTATTACGACCTCATGCTCTGAAAGAGAGCAAATTGCTTGCACCAACATTTATTCTGCCACGCTGCAGAGACTAATTTAGCAATCACACATGCAAATAAGGGCTGCAGTCAAGACTAAAACACCTCACTCTTGATGGTCTCTTGGAGAGGCTGGAGCTGTGGCACAAGGAGCAGCTCTTAGGTGAGCAGAACCACTCTTGCTGGGGTGCACATCATCATTTCTTCCTGTGCACAAGTGACGCTTCACTGATTGCCTAAGTGCAAACTTTACTCCCAGCTAGTAAAAACCTCATTAGCCCAACAGCCCTGCTCTTCCCACAGCTTCTGCCACAGCCAATCCAGCTGCAGGTGAAGGCACCCTGAAGCTGGGAAGTATCATGAGTATGAGGTGTGTGTGTCCTGGCCCTACCAGTGCCTGCCCACTAGGGTGGTTGTGCCTCATCGGCAGCTTTGCTAGCCCAGTGATGCCGCATCCTGGCGGCTCCCTGCGTCGTTCCCATCTGCTCCCGAAGGAGGAATGATGCGGGGAGCTTGGCTGGGCTCATCGTGAGAAAAAGAGCTGAAGGTGTAAGAGGGAGAGGGAAATGCTAGCTAGGCTGACCTGATTTTGAAGGTTGGCTGCCATCTGATTTATTAGGATATTCCCTTCTCTCCCCTCCCCCGCCTTTTTTTTTTCCAGGCTGGGAGAGGATAAAAGAAGCTCTGACTTAAGCAGAAACCTAAGCACCTATTTAGCATGAAGCCACGAGTATAATTTTAGGTCTTTGCATCAAGAATGGTTGTGTTTGTACATGATGGGGCGCAGCCCACGACTGGTGCTCCTGCTGCTGCTGCATTGCCCACAGAACCATGGCTGCCGGCAGCGGTAGGGATGACTCCCGAGTCTAAAATGAATCAGGCATCCGAGCATGCTGCTGCGTCAGGGCCCTGGCATTAAAGGCATCCTGGTTCAAGTCTCTTCCTCTGTGGGTGTCTAGCAAACCCCAAATGTGAGCCAGCAGCATCTCTGTGGATCCCCTCCGAGACGCCTCGCGGAGCCCAGGCTGCCACATCCGCTCCCGTCTCTGTCCTCGCCAAAGCCAGGCGCAGGCAGGCAGGGGAGGGGAAAGGATGGTGGAAGTGCAGTGTCGGCGCCAGCAAATCACACTGGGCTGCTGTGACTTACCTCGAGTGACAGAGCAAGGGGACAGCAGGACACCTGCAGGCAGCCAGCTCTTGGAGACTGCTTGCTGCAACCAGCCAGTTTGAGACATTGAGTTGTTTCAGAGTCAAACCAGAGCAAGCACAGAATGTTAGAATCACAGAATGGTAAGGTTGGAAGGGGCTTCAAGGATCATCTAGTTCCAACCCCCTGCCATAGGCAGGGACACCTCCCACTAGTACAGGAAAGGACCTCTCCAGAGATCATTGAGTCTCAACTCCCCTGCCAAGGCAGGATCACCCAGGGTAGTTTGCACAGGAATGCATCCAGGTGGGTTTGGAAAGCCTCCAGATAAGGAGACTCCTGAACCTCTCTGGGCAGCCTGCTCCAGGGTTCCCTCACCCTCACTGTAAAGAAGTTTCTCCTCATGTTGAGGTGAAACCTTCTACATTCCAGTTTGTAGCCATTTCTCCTTGTCTTAATGGAGAGTCAACACTGGCCTGATGACCAGAGTGAGATCTACATGGTCAAAGCCAGAGCCAAATCCTGCTCAAGCTTCCCTGTGGATCAGCCTTTCATGGCAGCTCAGAAAGGGTTGTTCCAAGCCCCACTTTGGGGCCTGAATTGGGATGAATCTTTAGCTTTAGGCACTTGGACAAACTGGTGGAGCAACAGCATAAGGCATCTTGAGGGAGATTTTCATGGTCCACAGGAAGAATTAGCAGAGAGTTGAACTCAGCTGATGAACCAGGACATGAGAAGTTCATCTCTCAAGGGTCAAATGGCAGCTTTGGCCTCTGCATCTTGGAAGTGATCAAAATGCCCATTTCTCATGCACAGTGAGAAGAAAAGTAGTGCAGGGAGCTGTTAAAATTGCACAGGTGACCTGTCTTGCAAAGGCCACCAGCCAGGAGGCATTCTGCAGAGCCAAGTATGACTGCTCCAGGGGTCTAACAGTCTTCCTCAGCAAAGGTGAAGCTATTTTCAGTCTCTGAACCCTGACATCAGCCAGAAATGAACCAGCATCCATCCTGACTGTCATCAAGGACCTGCTTAGGAGGCAGGAGGAGCAGGGAAGAGCTAAACGAGGCTGTCTTGGTTTGAAGAGGAAAAGAGCANCCGCCTTTTTTTTTTCCAGGCTGGGAGAGGATAAAAGAAGCTCTGACTTAAGCAGAAACCTAAGCACCTATTTAGCATGAAGCCACGAGTATAATTTTAGGTCTTTGCATCAAGAATGGTTGTGTTTGTACATGATGGGGCTCAGCCCACGACTGGTGCTCCTGCTGCTGCTGCATTGCCCACAGAACCATGGCTGCCGGCAGCGGTAGGGATGACTCCCGAGTCTAAAATGAATCAGGCATCCGAGCATGCTGCTGCGTCAGGGCCCTGGCATTAAAGGCATCCTGGTTCAAGTCTCTTCCTCTGTGGGTGTCTAGCAAACCCCAAATGTGAGCCAGCAGCATCTCTGTGGATCCCCTCCGAGACGCCTCGCGGAGCCCAGGCTGCCACATCCGCTCCCGTCTCTGTCCTCGCCAAAGCCAGGCGCAGGCAGGCAGGGGAGGGGAAAGGATGGTGGAAGTGCAGTGTCGGCGCCAGCAAATCACACTGGGCTGCTGTGACTTACCTCGAGTGACAGAGCAAGGGGACAGCAGGACACCTGCAGGCAGCCAGCTCTTGGAGACTGCTTGCTGCAACCAGCCAGTTTGAGACATTGAGTTGTTTCAGAGTCAAACCAGAGCAAGCACAGAATGTTAGAATCACAGAATGGTAAGGTTGGAAGGGGCTTCAAGGATCATCTAGTTCCAACCCCCTGCCATAGGCAGGGACACCTCCCACTAGTACAGGAAAGGACCTCTCCAGAGATCATTGAGTCTCAACTCCCCTGCCAAGGCAGGATCACCCAGGGTAGTTTGCACAGGAATGCATCCAGGTGGGTTTGGAAAGCCTCCAGATAAGGAGACTCCTGAACCTCTCTGGGCAGCCTGCTCCAGGGTTCCCTCACCCTCACTGTAAAGAAGTTTCTCCTCATGTTGAGGTGAAACCTTCTACATTCCAGTTTGTAGCCATTTCTCCTTGTCTTAATGGAGAGTCAACACTGGCCTGATGACCAGAGTGAGATCTACATGGTCAAAGCCAGAGCCAAATCCTGCTCAAGCTTCCCTGTGGATCAGCCTTTCATGGCAGCTCAGAAAGGGTTGTTCCAAGCCCCACTTTGGGGCCTGAATTGGGATGAATCTTTAGCTTTAGGCACTTGGACAAACTGGTGGAGCAACAGCATAAGGCATCTTGAGGGAGATTTTCATGGTCCACAGGAAGAATTAGCAGAGAGTTGAACTCAGCTGATGAACCAGGACATGAGAAGTTCATCTCTCAAGGGTCAAATGGCAGCTTTGGCCTCTGCATCTTGGAAGTGATCAAAATGCCCATTTCTCATGCACAGTGAGAAGAAAAGTAGTGCAGGGAGCTGTTAAAATTGCACAGGTGACCTGTCTTGCAAAGGCCACCAGCCAGGAGGCATTCTGCAGAGCCAAGTATGACTGCTCCAGGGGTCTAACAGTCTTCCTCAGCAAAGGTGAAGCTATTTTCAGTCTCTGAACCCTGACATCAGCCAGAAATGAACCAGCATCCATCCTGACTGTCATCAAGGACCTGCTTAGGAGGCAGGAGGAGCAGGGAAGAGCTAAACGAGGCTGTCTTGGTTTGAAGAGGAAAAGAGCAAGCCTGAGCTCAGCCTCTGTGGCTCCTGTTTAGCCATGTCTCCCTCAGGGTACACAAGCCCTCAGCAGGCATGGTTGGGTGCTAATTTACCTGAGCTGGATGTGGAAGAGTTTGAAGACCTCCTTCTACCCTGAGGCAGGAGAAGGGAAGTCTTAGACAAGCATGACTGGTCTGCAGGAATTTTCATTCTGGTAATTCACTCTCCTCCTTTTGAGTCCAGCTGCATTGACACAGCAAAGTTGTTCCAAAGGGATGGAAGAGGAATGACTTACAGGGATCACACAGAACTGAGCTCATTTATTCCACTAATGCCTAACCCCAATTAAAGGCCAAGCTGAAAGTAAGCAGAAGAGAGCATTTTTGTACTGATACCCCTGGTGTCTGACCCCTGAGTGGGGTTAGAAAGGGTTCCTCTGCCTCTTGGGCAGCAAGGAGGAAGGACAGACTGAAAGGAAACAAACTGGAGTATCTCACTCAGGCTTCTGCTCTGAATCACCTCCAGAAGAGTCTGCCAGTCCCCTGACTGCAGAGGAAAACAGCCTCCTCACACTGAGACACCCAAAATGAACTGCTGTGCTATTCTGGGGACATCCAGACTCTATTTGTTGTTGATGTTGTTTTCAACCAGGCAAGATTCTGGCCAGGCTTGTAGAAAGTCAGTCTCTATCACTCCTGCTCTCTGACAGTAACGTGTGCCTCATCAGCTCAAGACCTACTCATTTCCTTTCATTAGCATATTAAACCCTTGATCCAGCAAAGTACTTGGGCAAATGATTAGATTTCAACTAGCTTGGTCAGAGCTTAAACTTAAGCATGTGTGTAAGTGCTCTGATGAACCCAGCCCCAAGGACACTGTCTCTCAAATTCCCTCAGCTCCATCCATTAGCTGCTATCCTCAAATATCAGCCAAAATGCTTTTTGTCTCCATGGCTGGAGCACACACACTCAACATGAAACCTCATTTTCCATCAAGCTACCATGAAAGAGATACCTGTGAGTGTCTTGGGGAGGTGGGGAAAAGAGTCAATTTTAGCATTAAAAATAGAAAATTGTTACAAATCAAACTTCCAGAGCTGCTCTTGTCTGACATTGAGTTGTTTCAGAATGAAACCAGAGGAATGGGGAGGCAAAGCTTCCAGTTCTGCCAAGTACTGAAGCTCATGAGTGAGCAGAAAGCAGCAGCTAAGCAGAGAGGAGCTCAACCTAAGGAGGCTCAGCCAGCACCCGTGGGTGATGTTAGACTAATCACAAACAGAATGACCTATTCCTAGCAAACCGGGGGGCCACCAGGCCCCCCGGCCTTTAGATCCACTCCCAAACACCCAGTGTGCACCAGGGGTACTCACCAGTGATGCCAGGAGGAGGATCCCTCTGCCCAGTTGGGCAAACTTGGAGCTTCTGCCTCTCCTGGGGCCCATTAAATAGGGGAGTGAGCAGGGAGGGCAAAGTGGTCACACCTGGGGTGGGAGGAGACTCCAACAGGACCCAGGNCGGAGAGGAAAGGAAGGGGGGAAGGTGGGGGGAAAGAAGAGGTGGAGAGGAAAGGAAGGGGGGGAAGGTGGGAGGAAACAGGGATTAAAAAAAAAAAATGAAAACTGGACTGTAAAAAAAAAAAAAAAGTGGTCCTGCTCTGGCAGAGGGGTTGGACAAGATGACCTTCCTAGGTCACTTCCAGCCCTAACATTCTGTGACTCTCAAGATGACCCTAGTAAGATACATATATATGGCCAAAGCCATGGTTTAAATCCTGCTCAAGCTTCCCTGTGGATCAGCCTTTCATGCCAGCTCAGAAAGGGCTGTTCCAATCCCCCACTTTGAGGTTTGAATTGGGATGAATGTTTTCAGCATTGGGCAGTCAGAGAAACTGGTAGAGAGACAGCATGAGGCACCTTGAAGGAGGTTTTCATGGTCTACAGGAAGAATTAGCATGAGAGATGGACTCAGCTGGTGGACCAGGGCATGAGAATTTAATCTTAAAAGGACTAGTAAAAGTCAAACCAAAGGCTGAGAAGAGATGTCTCTGTCCTTCCTAGGTACACCTTGGAGTCAATATCAAACGAGCAGAGAGATCTGTTTAATCTGGAAATTAGTGCTGGCAAAGAAGCAGCATTGGCAGGAAGCCAAAGATGGTTCAGCCATCAGAGGAGGAAGTCCTCCCAGATAACAGGGCCAAAAAAAAAAAAAAATCCTTTTGAAGATAAAACATAATCTGTTTATGAACAGGATTGAGGTGATGCCTTGGTTTGGGCGCAGGCCAAGATGTGGACTCAGCACCTGACACGAGGCTGGAAGGGCTCCGTCTGCTCCAGCCAAAGATGAGCTCAGACACCTGGGTGGCAAAAGAGGGACTGAACAGTTTGTGCTGCCTCCCCTCACCTCCCTCAGTGCCTGCTCTTTTAGCTGATGGGGTGCCCAGCATCCGCTCGCAAGCAGCACGGATGCCCGTGTCCATGTGTGGAGGGTAGATGGGATCTTGGCAGCTTTGAACCTCAAAGTGCATTCAAGCTGCTGAAGGCTCTGTGCAGAGCCTTGCAGTGGGGATGAAGGAATTGGTTTGTGTGTACACACACAGCACACACACCACACACACACACACATCCCTCCACACACACACACATCCCTCCACACACACACACATCCCTCCACACACACACACATCCCTCCACACACACACAGCTGATTTCTTGCCTGTCACAGCAGCGCCTTATGATTGCTGCAGGTGACTGCCAGCACTCCTCCTTTGAAAATCCAAATGCAATTGACCTCTTCACCTCAATTATGGTGGCAGAGAGGAATCAGGAGAGTTTTCCCAGTGCAAAGAGTTAAAATGTCAGGGGAAAAGGAAGGAGTTTTCAGGTCTGAAATCCTTCCTGGGAAGCTGGAAGCTCTTCTCTGCGGTTGGGTTTTCCTACAGGGCTTTATCGTTTCGGCCTTCCTCGAGGAGCAGATGTCTGGCACTAAAGAAGCCTGTTCTTTATTTTGGGGGTTTTCATCTAGGTTAGTGTAGGAGTGAGGCACAGATCAGCAGCAGGTACCACATCCCTCCCGCCCTCCACACACACACATGCCTGGAAACACCGCTCCTCCCTCACCTTACCCATCCGCAGCCAGAGAGCTGCAGGAAGGGAAAACCCACCCAGCACAGGCACCCTCCTGGGGAGATGTCAGCCCAGTGCACCCAGCTGGCCTGTCCCTTAGCAGAGGGCACTGGGTCAAATCCTGCTCTTTAATGCTTATTGAGCAGCTCTGGGCACTCAATGGCCTCAGCTTGCTGCTAAAATTCCTGCAGCCTCTCAGACAAATGTGGTGTCGGACCCATTGCTGCTCTTGCTTAGGGAAATAAAAGCTTGAGTGGGGGATTATTTTTAGAAGCCTCTGCCATACCAAAGAAGTGCTTTAGGGCTAAATGTTTCCTGCCTCAATTTATTGCCCTTATCAGGTTGGGGGAAAAAAAACAATCCCCAGTTAAGTGTAGGTTTAATATGGTTACCAGCGACTAACACATCAGCTCCCTGGAAGCAGCAGGAGAAAATGTATTTGGTCATGCCCAGCACATGCCAACACAGCATTAGGGCACGAGGGATAATTACACATCCAGCACAGGAGTCCACTTATATTTTAAAGAGAGGAGCACCATTTCCCATGAAACAGCATTTCTTCAATGAGCTCTGTTATCTGGAAAATTTCTTGTTATCGGGGAGCGTTTCCCTAATGAGATTCTTTGATCTCTTTGGACAGCAGACTATTAAAAACTAATCAAGTGGATGTCAACATCAGAAAGAAAACCACTAACTGTCATTTCCCTGCTATTTGATGTTGACAGCTTGTGCTGTTTGAGTCGACCTTTTTAATATCAGCTTGGCTAGGAATGCTTGGGGTTTTTAATTCTATCTCCTCTCATCTGGTTGAGGCTCATCCTTTGAAACTGTGTTAACGTAATGAAAAAAAAAAAAAGAGTAAATTATATCTTTTTTTTTTTTTTTTTTTTTTTTTTTTTAAATGGTTCAATATTGTTGTTTTGATGTCAGCAGTTTTAACTTGATCTGAGGCTGTGGTCCTTTTTTTTTTCCTCTGTGCCTCGGAATCATTTAAGAGATTTACCCTCCCAGCCGTGGCTGATGATTCCCCACCACACACATGGGGGGTGACTCCCAGCACAAGAGGGCTGGCCCATGGGGGTCCACCTTCCCTGGAAACCACAGCTCAGGCCAGCTGGCTCACGTTTTGACCCCCATATGTCATGCCAAACCAAACCACCTTTCCCCACAGGGGTCAGCTGTTACCTTTTCTAATAGTTGTCTCAGCTGCTTTGTCCTGGCATCACGCGAGCACATCGTCTGTTGAGGTGCCACCACTGTGCATATACAACGTCCCTCGCTATCCTGGGCAGAGCTGTAGACCTGCCAGCTTTCCTCTGGGTTGGTTGGCAACACCTAATGAACACAGGGAAAGAGGGCTTAAGTAATTGGGGTGAGGCCTGGCAGAGGTGTGGGAGCTGACAGGGGCAGAAGGGAGGAAGCAGGAAGGATGTGGCAGATGCTGGAGCTGTGCTGGAAGAGGAGGGAGGCTCCTCCAAGGGCCCAGCTGGCAAAATTCACTTGTAATGCAAAAATATGGATTGGGGACAAATGAAGAAGGGTCTGAAAAGGAGAGCAAGAGCTGGAGGGAGGGAAAGTATGGCCATGAGGAAAGCCACAACGCTGCGAGGGTTGTAGTGTGCCCTAAGGCTCTGAGCACATCAGGGTGGAGAACCCACTGCTGGCGTTGGAGCACTTCTCCTTGACACCACGAGAAGGATGTGCCCAAGCCACCAGTAAGGATATGGTCTCCTGGCTGAGGGCTGAGCAGTGATCAAGGTGCCTCTGCAGAGCTCTCCCGGATCCAGCAGCAGGAAAATCAGCTCTCCTGAGTAAACGGACACCAGGAGTTACATTTCTCCCCCCTCCCCTGCCAGACTCTCCTGAGCATGGGGAGGTTCACCAACCATTCATTTCTAACTGAATGGTCTGCAGGTCAGGGCGAGGCAGAGCCCAATGCTTGTGCCCTGTGAAGCACGACAGCAAAGGAGGGATGCAGTGTGGAGGGTACAATCAGTGCCTCCATCCCCGCTTCCAGGACACGCTGCAGAAAGGGAGCCCAGCCACAAACACAGCACATTCCCCAGCACCACCCCCCCTCTCCCTCCCTCCCTCCCAGTACCCCCCTGGTGCTCTCCAAACCATCTCTGATCTTAATTTTCCCTTTGATCTCCCAGCACTTTAGGAAAATACATTATTTAATCACAATTCAGCCCGCGCTCGCTTTGAAGGTGGCACCGTTTTGCCAAGCAGAAGGGAAATGTTCTTCCTACTCTTTGGATATCAGAAATAACCTTGCCAATACCCGTGTCGACAGACAGGCACCCAGAGAGACAGCCAGGCAGACAATCTGAGTCACTAACCGGGGGGCAAAAAGCTAACCAGTGGGGCTCATAACCCCAAATCCAGCTTCATTCACCAGCAGCAGAAGCACTGCATGGAAGACTGAGAGCTGTGATGCCTCAGCTCGCTGAGAAGGCACAAGCATGCAACCCGGAGGCAAAAGCTGCCCCTTTTTTTTCCCTCCCTTGCTAAGGGAAGACAGACTGAAGGATCGTTTCTCCCAGGCATTTGCAAAGTGACAAGACCAGGCACCACACCAGCCCTCCAGCAAAACAAGGACAGGAAACATGGCACAGCCAAAAATACCCTGCAACTTCTGCCCTGCGTTTTCCCCATCCCATTAACGACTGCTGATTAAAGGCAGAGAGGGGAGCGAGGTGGCACCTCAGGACGTGGTCTAGTGGTCACGGTGGTGGTAGGTTGACGGTTGGACGATGATCTTAGAGGTCTTTTCCAACCTTAACCATTCTTTCATCTTGCAGGACTTGCACCTGCTGCCCTAGGGAGGAGGCAGATGGATAAGGGAGGTCCTCGGGGTACAGGGGAGATGCTGGGGGGCGGCCGCGGAGGTCCTGGGGGTACCGGGGACGGCATCCGGGCAAGGAAGGATTTAGACAGACCGGAGGACATCCAGGCTAGGAGGGACCGGGAAGGCGCTCCGGGAGGCAGGGATGCTCCGGGCAGTCTCCCACCTCGTTCCCCGGCCCCATCCCCTGCACGCCGCCGCCCCCCCCTCCCCGCCCCTCCCCACCACCACCCCGCACTTACTCCCGTGCTACGGTCCAAGGTGCCGCCCGTGGCCGCCGTGAGTTTGGTGGTGTTGAGCCCCACGAGGGAGGGCAACGTCTGCGACATCCAGTTGGTGATCATGGCCATGGTGCTGAGGACGACTCCAATCTTGAGTAAAGGCACAGACATGTCTGCGGGGGGTGGCGCAGGGCACCCTTCATTCTGCACCGGCACCGGGCTCCATGCCGCTGGGGACGGGCTGGACCAACCGCCCAGCCACCGCCACCGCCTCTCGCCACCTGCCCATCGTCCGTCGCCCTCCCCGCCGCGGCCCTGCCCGGCGCTGGCAGTGGTGGTGTTGGTGCCTGTGCCTGTATCGCCGGTACCGGTACCGCTTCCCTCAGCCCGCAGCCACCGCCGCCGCCGGGCGAGCCCCAGCCGGAGCGGAGCGGAGCGAAGCGGAGCGGGAGGCGCGCTGCAGGAGGCGCGACGGGACCGGGGCGGGACGGAGGGAGGGGCTGGAAGGGGAGGGGGCGGTGTGAGCACCCGGCGAGACTGCGGACGGGGTGGGGAGGAGGGATTTGGGGAGGGAGAGAGATATGGGGGAACGGAGCGGGGAGGGGGGAATGGAAAGAAGGAAGGGAGAGAAGATTTGGGGAAAGGGGAAGAAACTAGGGAGAGATTTGAGGAGAGGAGGAAAGAATTGGAGGGAGGCAGAAAGGCTTGGGGAAGGGAGAGGGGAAGAGATTTGGGGTTAGGGAAAGAGGAAAAGATTTGGGAGTGGGTGAAACACTTCGGGAGAGGGGGAAAGAACTGGAGAGAGGCAGAAAGACTGGGGCAAGGGAGAAAGGTTTGGGAAAAGGAGAAAAGATTTGGGGGGAGAGAGGAAAATTAGGGGAAGGAGGAAAGATT